>JARQOD010002074.1:0-84185 GCA_033576555.1 Oophaga sylvatica
TTGAAAGCTCCTAAGCTTTAAGGAATAACTCTCGCCCTAAATATAATTACAAATGGTCCTTTTGGAACTCAATTTTTCCTCCAAGCAAGAAAAGCCTCTTTATATGATGTTTTACTACTTTGTCAGAATTCTTTTAATCTATACTTTATTTTACGTTGTTTTGCACTAAGTATGTTAATTGTTGTGGTATAGTTATGTTAAGATTATCTTAATTTCCTTGCCCTTTTTTTATATTTCTCCCCTCTTCCAGCCAACCCTGTTTTCTTTTTGTCCTTTGGTTGCCTTTCCTTTCCTGTCATTCCTTTCCTGATCCCTTATCCCCTATACTGTAAAAATCCCCTAATAAAAAGAACTTTAAAAAATAAAGCATTATCATAACAAAAGAATATCAGTTTTTCTACTTATTCACTAAAAATATATAATAGGTACAGAAGGGCTTCAAAACCAAAATCATAGAATCATGCCCTATAGGCAATCCTTTATTGATAAAATACCTCAATGGGTAGCACCCAAACACAACCGTGATATAAAAAAAACAAAAAACAAAGTGTATTCCTAACTTAAAAGCTATGGGGATAGCCTAGAGTCCCTGATGTAGGTCTGGGCTGTCACCTGCCTAACAGCGGAGGTTGGCACCCTAGGGGGAAGCGTTGTGGTGCCCCCGCTCCACGATGGCTGATCCTAGGGTCCCTGTTAGGCCCTTACACCTTAGGGGATACCTCTACCCAGATAGTAGGGAGACCCCTAACATTAATACAGAGACCAGCTAACATTAAAGGTGACCCTAAGTCCCCAAAGTATTAAAAACAGTTCACAACACACGGGGTGGTAGGAAGTATAATGGAGATTGGCACAGATCTGCTGTACAACACTGCTAGTATACAGCAGCCTCCTTTTATGAACAGGAGTTATGATAAAACTGCCTTCTTGTGCCACAGCTTAATGAAAGTGAATGTGAGCAGTCTCATACTTGTTCACTCACTAGTCAAAGCTCCTCCAGTGTATGGAAAGTCTAAATGTGTGTGCATACCAGCCAGTCAAATATAAGCTAAGATGCCATCTATAATTGTCAGCTATTGGACCAAAAGTCTAGTCTGAACTTATAAACACACTGAAAGAATGACTAGAGCATATAATGACTGGAATGAATAAGACGCATCGGCGTCATGAGAAGGTCATGTTGGGGGATAGCAATATTTTAAGATAAATGTATAAGGCAGTAAGATATAATTGATGTATACCTTCCCTAGCAATGCCCGATGTACCGAATAGGAGATAGGTACAGATATAACATTCCTACAGGTATGGTGCTAAATGGGGAATAGGTATATGTATTGCCTTCCTGTACGTATACCTCATCATGATATGGATACACTGAGAAACTCCATTATAAAATGATATTAATAAGAAATGCGTAACGATACTCATCATTTCTCATGGTCACCCCACCACCATCAATAGTAGCGCCTCAACGCGTTTCGCCCCATGGGCTCATCAGGAGGCCAGATATACAGATGTCCGGTGTCAAAATGACATGGTGCAGAGACTAACAGATACTGTGTGACTTCCTCATATTTATAGCTGCCGCCTAATGGAGACGCTCCACCCCCCTGTGCGGGCTCGCCTTCATAGGCTCCTCCCCCTTATATGGCTCCACCAATAGGCTCGTGGGGAAAAGCTCTGACCTCATCAGGGGCGTATCTCTATCGCCCTGCGTCAGAGAAGCAGTGCATGCCGGGAGTAGGAGGGGTGTCTGGGTCAGGACTAGTGGCGTGCAGAGCGGACCTTTACCCCTGCACAGGCTATGCATAACATATGTCTTCCTGGTGGCGACTCCACTAAAACACAGCGGCCAGAACGGCTGCCTTTCAAAGGGCTCATGGCTCACCGGTTCAAGCCCCACCTGGGAGCCTCAATAGTGGGCATACCCCCACATAAATGAGTATGTCCCTAATTTATCCTATCCAACGGAAAAAAAAATCCAAGATGGCCTAGGATAATATTTTAACAGAAATATATAGAGGGACATAGAACATAAATGGAAAAAGGTCGACAGTAATACGAGAGTCATTCTGATACATAGAATGTAATGGTCACCCATTATAGGGGAACATAAAACATAGAATTGTATAGTCAGTTTAATCAAGTGGTCCAAAACAACGTCTTGGCTATAGGAAACAGGCAAATGACATCTGCTCGTTTAATCCATATGGTTCGAGTGATTCTAGCCTAAAGATCCATTCACACTCGCGTCTGAGGATAATTTTGTCCACGTCACCCCCTCTCGGATTTAGCTTAACAACCTCCAGAATCATGAACTTAACCTCGCCCATTCTCCCACCATGTTGATTGTTGATGTGTCTCGCAAGGGGAGTATCCCTGTTATTTCTGATGTCACCCATGTGTTCTCCCACCCTCCTTCTAAATTCTCTTTTTGTTTTGCCCACATAGTCCTTGGGACAAGTACACGTCCCCTTATATACCACAGCCGTGGTCTTGCAATTAGCAAAATCTCTTAAATAGAATCTTCTTCCTGTGTGAGCACTACGGAAGGATTTCATAGGTGACATCCATTTGCACAGACTGCAGTCGCCACAAGTGGAAACCAATGGGCTTTCTATCTAGCCATGTACCTGCTTTCAACGGTTTTTTGTATTGGCTATGTACCAAACGATCCTTAATGGATCTACCTTTTCTGTAGGTAATGTTGGGTCTTTCACCCACCCAATCTCTCAGATCTGGGTCCATTTTAAGAATGTCCCAGTGTTTCATTAGAATACTCCTAATTTGCATATGCTGAGAGTCAAAGGTACCGATAATTCTGGTGATATCTGTATCATCACGATCTGGTTTCTTATGTAAAAGCTGTTGTCTGTCTGTTCTCCTAGCGTGCTGGAAAGCTGTATCAATAACATGATGGGGATAACCTCTTTCCTTAAACCTCCTCTGCATATTTCCTGCCTGTAGAAGAAACGCATCATAATTCGAACAGTTCCGTCTGAGCCTGAGGAACTGTCCCTTAGGGATGCCCCTTTTTAGGGGAACAGGGTGGTGGCTATCCCAATGGAGGAGACTGTGGGTACTGGCTGGTTTCCGATATATTCTTGTGGACAGATTACCTACAGTTTCTCTTCTAATACTGATGTCCAAAAATGACAGTTCGCTCTTCTGTATTTCGAAAGTGAACCTAAGGTTCAGTTCGTTGGTATTCAATTCATTTACGAAACTTTCAAAATTCTCCTTTGTGCCTGTCCATATAATGAATACATCGTCGATGTATCTGTACCATAGTGTAATCATATCCTGCCACCATCTCTCCTCGCCAAACACCTCAGTTTCCTCCCACCAGCCCAGGAACAAATTGGCGTACGAGGGGGCACAGGGGCTCCCCATCGCTGTGCCCCTGAGCTGGTGGAGGTGCATGCCATCAAAGGTGAAGGAGTTGTGGGTAAGTACAAAGTCAAGTAACCTGACCACAAAGTCATTATGTTCCCCACATCCCACAGACCTTTGTCTCAGATAGAATTCTACACCCTTGATGCCCAGGTGGTGAGGGATGCTACTATACAGGGCTTCGATGTCAATGGAGGCCAACCAGAAGTCTTCCTCTAGGTGAATGTCCTCCAGTTTGAGTATCAGATCGGAGGTGTCCCTCAAATATGAGGGTAATGATGTCACAAACAGACGAAGTATCTCATCGATATATATCCCACAATTCTGGGTGAGGGAATTTACGCCAGACACGATGGGTCTGCCCTTCAAAGGGGCCAGTCCCTTATGGATCTTTGGCAAAGCATAGAAGGTGGCTAACACCGGAAACTTGGGAAGCAGGAAATTAAATTCAGTCTTAGATATGAGCCTCGACCCCAACCCGCCCTCAAGCAGGCCCTGTAACATCTCCTTATAATCCAGCATTGGGTTCTTGCTCAAGACCTCATATGTCTCTCTGTCGAGCAGTATATCTAGGCACATCTTACGGTATTTGGAATGATCCATGATGACTAGATTCCCCCCCTTATCCGAGGGTTTGACAATGAGCTGATCATTCTTGCTCAACCTATCAAGTGCCTCACGCTCACTGCATGACAGGTTATCCTCTTCCCCAAACCCAGTGACCTTAAGTTTTTTGAGATCTCTTTCCACCAATGACAAGAATATGTCAATATTGCTCGTATCCCCAGCAGGAGGCATCCTCTCACTCTTATTTTTAAGTTTAGTGAAGGGGCCCTTACCGTCTTCACTTGACCTCTCATTTTCATTGAGAAGATCACGTAGGGCTTGATATCCCTCCATATCCTCTTCATGTATGCCATATCTTTGACACTCCTCACGATCGTGTTGTAGAAAAAACTTTTTCCATTTCAGTTTCCTGCCGAACAGGTTGAGATCTTTTACCCACTCAAAACAGTTAAAGTTATTTGTGGGCACAAAACTCAGGCCTCTTAGCAGTACATCTACCTCCTCCCTTGTGAGCTCATGCGAGGTCAGGTTGATAACCCGTCCCCTGGTTAGTTGAACCGGGTCCTGAGATGATATCCTGTCCTCGCACTTTGCTCCAAAAAAGATGAAGAGGATAAAGAGGAAGATGTAGCTGGGACTAAGGATGAGGCTCCTGCTACCATGGGATTGGTTTCTATGGGGAATGCCATCTGGTAACCTCCTCTCGTGGTACCCCTTCCCTTCCTGGAGTACCTTCCTCCTCGACCCCTTCCTGATTGCCATCTATTCCTGTGAAAGGATCCTCTTTGTTGTTGTATCCCTCTTAGGCCTATATCAGCCCTTTCAGTATCGGAGGTGTCAATATCAGAAGAGGATGCCTCCGATGGTATGTCTTTTTGAAAGTTAAACACTTGGTTATCGCTAAGGTCTTTTAGGTCCCGCTGAAATTGTATTTGCTTACGTTCTTTTAGTAGAGACTGATATCTCTCTACTGACGTTTGCAAAAGTCCCTCCCTTCTGTTAAAGTCCGGATCAGTTTTAAATTTAAGCACTCCCTCAATCAGTCTATTGAGAAGTGCGGTGGACTTTTCGAAAACTTTTTTCTCCTCTATGAGCAGGATTTGCATAAACCTGATTGAGGACTCAATAGATTCCTTATACCAGACGCTCATAAACTCCTGTGTAGCGATTCTAGGTGAGGGATTTATATTGATCCTCAATCCTCTAGGGACAATGCGATTTTTTAGATAGTTTTCAATTGTCCTGATTTCCCACCAGGATTTCAAATGCCCCTTGTAAGCTCCATAGAGTTCATTAAACAGATTTTTAAGAGTCAGCGGACCCGTGGGGTTCGTTGATGTGCCCCCTACGCTAAATGCCTGGTTAGCATCCTCCAGCCAAAGATCAGGGTTAATTGGACCTACCAAAAAACTGGCCATAACAAAACCAGAATAAGTAACTGAAAATATATAATAGGTACAGAAGGGCTTCAAAACCAAAATCATAGAATCATGCCCTATAGGCAATCCTTTATTGATAAAATACCTCAATGGGTAGCACCCAAACACAACCGTGATATAAAAAAAACAAAAAACAAAGTGTATTCCTAACTTAAAAGCTATGGGGATAGCCTAGAGTCCCTGATGTAGGTCTGGGCTGTCACCTGCCTAACAGCGGAGGTTGGCACCCTAGGGGGAAGCGTTGTGGCGCCCCCGCTCCACGATGGCTGACCCTAGGGTCCCTGTTAGGCCCTTACACCTTAGGGGATACCTCTACCCAGATAGTAGGGAGACCCCTAACATTAATACAGAGACCAGCTAACATTAAAGGTGACCCTAAGTCCCCAAAGTATTAAAAACAGTTCACAACACACGGGGTGGTAGGAAGTATAATGGAGATTGGCACAGATCTGCTGTACAACACTGCTAGTATACAGCAGCCTCCTTTTATGAACAGGAGTTATGATAAAACTGCCTTCTTGTGCCACAGCTTAATGAAAGTGAATGTGAGCAGTCTCATACTTGTTCACTCACTAGTCAAAGCTCCTCCAGTGTATGGAAAGTCTAAATGTGTGTGCATACCAGCCAGTCAAATATAAGCTAAGATGCCATCTATAATTGTCAGCTATTGGACCAAAAGTCTAGTCTGAACTTATAAACACACTGAAAGAATGACTAGAGCATATAATGACTGGAATGAATAAGACGCATCGGCGTCATGAGAAGGTCATTGACACTTGTTTTTAATGTCATGTTGGGGGATAGCAATATTTTAAGATAAATGTTGTGAGACAGTGAAGGAATATGTGTCGAATGGGGTGTACATTTCACCTAGGTACTGTGCTGTATGGTATAAGGGAAATGTGTGGCTTTGTAAACCTAGTGGTAGAGAAAGGTCACTACACCTTACATTCAGCACACACTTGCAGCTCAGGCCTGAAACCATTCAGCTGTTAATTAGGAGACCAGAAGTAGGTGTCTGCAAACACAGTCAGAGAGCTCGCTTAGTCTGGACAGGGAGTCCAGGCACAAGAAGCAGTCTCCAGGAGTTTGAGCTATCTCAGTCTGGGTGCTCGATGTACCCCGGACACAGGAGTAGTCTCAGTGAGAATCCGTGCGAATAGCGGCTGAATAGGAGTGGAGCTCTCTCAAGTCTGGACGTTGGATGTGCCTTCAGACAAAAGGAGGAGACTCTGTGAACCTCAATGCTGGTAAATGCTGGTAAATGCTGGTAAATGCTGAACATATGTGTTGTTTTGGGCACAGACTGGTAGAGTCTGGACCCGGATAGATAGAGATATCTATCTATGTGTAATTAGTGGCTAGACAAGCCTAGGTCTTCTGTTTATGATTTGTTTTTATCTGTTTGCTGTGGACTTTAATAAAACTGGTTGCGGCCAGTTTTCACCAGAACTGCTGTCTGAATGAACTGTTTTCGTGCCACTCTGTCTACCCAGACAGCGATCCTAGAGCTATATCCCCTGAAAAGCTTACAATTGGCGGAGAATGCTGGGCAGCACAGTGGCTGATACAAATGGTGCTGGAATGTGCATGCAGCACAGTGGCTTACAGACAGCAATAAAGGTGAAGTCTGTTGAAATAGCAGCAGAGAAAAAAAAAAAAAAGTGTGTCTGCACAGCAAAGCTGAACTTGTTGTGGAAAAGACTGTGGAGTGTGCAAAGGAGAAACGTCTATTGGAGCAGTCTTAAAGAGACAGTGGCCCTAATAGAGTTTGCAGAGAAAAAAAAAAAAAAGGTGTCTGCACAGCAGAGCTGAATTTTTCTGTGGAAAAGACTGTGGAGTGTGTATGTCTTGTGTGAAGACTGCCGTTGTTGAGACAGAGAAGTCTGACAGCATGGATGACAGCATGGAGGCGCTGTTTGAACAAATGGCGCAAGTTAATGTGCAACATAAGACTGCTGTGGTTGAGACAGATAAGTCCGGCAGTATGGAGGAGCTCATTGAGTACCTGGTACAGGCCCAGCAGAGCATGCGACTGCAGTGCCAGCAGCAGCAGCAGGAGAATAACCGGTTGTTGGAGCAGATTGCAGCTCTCAGCACCTCGTCCCAGAGTAATGTTGTGAAGGCACCTGCCTTGTCCGCTGTAAAGAAGGCGGTAAGACGGTCTTTGAAAAAGATGACACCTCGTGATGATGTGGAGGTATATCTCACTAGGTTTGAGAGACTGGCAGAGAAGGAGAATCAGCCCCTATCTGAATGGGCCATGATGGTCGCACCCTATCTGATTGGAGAACCCCAAAGGGCCTATGCTGACCTGAGCGAGCAGGACAGCCAAGACTATGCCAAGCTGAAAGCGGAGATTTTTACCCGGCGGGTGTTACGGTGACAGCCCGTGCCAGGGAGTTCATGACTGGAGATGCAGTTGGGAGTCTGCAGTCAGCAAACCTGATTATGGAGTTGAAAAGGTGAATAGTGAACCACTACACCCGAGCATGTCCTCCTGAGGTACAGCCAGAGGTCGGACAAGGAGACCACCAGGACGCCAATCGTCTGGTCAGCCTGATGGAGAAGGCCTTCGCCAGCAAAGACTGTCTCCGTGACCAGCCGTCTGAGAGGTCGTCACTTCAGAGTTCCCGGACGCTGAACTCTCGCGGTAAGAGCGTTCCAGCTGTTGGGAACATGGGGTATGCTGATAAGCGGGTTCGGGCCCGAGGGGACATATGGGTGGGAGAGTGTGATGGACAGTGTTGGAGATGTCGTGAAATTGCAGCCAACTGTCCAATAGAGGGGGAGCCTATGTGTTGTGATGTTGGCGGATCCCTCTCTCCCTGCGCAGAGCCTGTGTGTGTGTCCACCTCAGCCGAAGAGACTGGACCACAGGGGTCCCCGGTGGTTGTAAATGACTGCCCAGCACAGGCCCTCTTGGACTCAGAGAGTCCAGTGACTTCCGTATGGGACAGCCTGATTGATAGGGACTTCGTCCCTGATAAACACCTGAGTGTGGTGTGCATCCATGGAGACACCAAAGTCTACCCAGAGACTGCCGTGGACTTGGTTCCTAAACTCGGGGAGGTTTCATATGAAGTGGGGGTAGTGAAGAACCTGGTGCACCCCGTCATATTGGGTAATGACTTCCCCGATCTAAGGGTCTCTGGGGAAAAATGTTTCTGATGGACAGTGTGATGAAGCTCCTACTGAGGGTGCGCAGTCCCGAGGGGCGGAACACAATGCTAGTGGGCCGTTAAACTTATGTGATGATGATGATAATGATGATGATGATGATGATCATGATAATGATGATGACCATGATAATGATGATGATGATAATGATAATGATGATGATGGTGATCATGATAATGATGATGACCATGATAATGATGCTGATGCTGATGCTGATAATGATAATGATGATGATCATGATAGTGATGATGATACTGATCATAATCATGATAATGATATTGATAATAATTATGACTGTGATAGTGATGAAATTCCTTTGCAGGTGATGTTGGGAGACGAGGATGGTGGTTCTCGGGAACCGAGTGTCCCTGACTTGCCTGTGTCCTGTGACAATTTTGAGAGTGAGCAGTGGCGAGACCCCACTCTTAGGACGACACAGGAAAATATGATTGTTCTAAATGAGGTTTCGCAGGAGCCTGGCTCTGAGGAGAGGTTTCCTCATGCTGCCATGGACAATAGCCTATTGTATAGGGACACTGAAGTCCAGGGAGAGGTCGTGAGCCAGCTCCTAGTACCTGAGCTATATAGAAGTATAGTGCTGGGGTTGTCACATAGTCACATACTTGAGGGACCAGATGGTGAAGTTAATGTTGTGGATGACATGTTAACTAAGGTTCCAAATCAAGATGTGAATGAGAATGAATTGTATAACCCTGACAGTGAGCAGGATGTGAATGAAAATGAAGTGTATAACCTTGAAAGTGAGCAGGATGTGAATGAGAATGAATTGTATAACCCTGACAGTGAGCAGGATGAGAATGAGAATGAATTGTATAACCCTGAAGGTGAGCCGGATGTGGCTGAGAAAAAGGGGTCAGACAGGGATAGTGATAGTGAATCATCTGATGACGATCAAGCAACCAGTGCAAATGAGGAAGGCATGGTAGCAGAGGAGGTTGAGAGTCCTGAGAAGAAAGCTGATGCTGACCTTACAGCAGTGGCGTAGCAACTGTTTGTGGCGCCCGGGGCGGCAAATTTTAGGCCACACCCCATAGCCACACCCATTTCACTGGTCACACCCATATCCACGCCCTGACCACACCCACTTAGCACTGCTGATCACACTGTTTCATAAACAATAATTATAAGCACATACCTCTCAACCGTCCCGGTTTCAGCGGGACAGTCCCGATTTCGGGACCCTGTCCGCTGTCCCGGCCAGGCGGTTTACTTTCCGCATTAGAATCGTACATACGGAAACCCCGGGGACCTCCCACACATTCTGGCAGCCACAAGTCACGTTCCATCGCTGACTTAATTTCCCCAGGATGTGGGGATCTCACCAGCTATGCAGCGCTCCATTCAATACCCGGCTCTCACTGAGCGAGACAGGCAGGATCTGGGGATCTCTTCATCTGTTGAACAGATCACATGTTGAGATCCCCACATCCTGCTTGTCTCGCTCAGTGAGAGTCGGGTATTGTATGCAGCGGTCCGTACAATACCCGGCTCTCACTCCAACAGATCCAGCGGCTCGATGCGTCGCCGTTCTGAAGACTCTCCCGAGAACGAGTTACAGTACCTGCTGCTGTAAGCTGACCGCCGGAAATGAGGTCAGCGGTCATTTCCAGCGTTCAGCTGATTTACAGCACGTCACCTCCGGTGGAACGTGACATGTGGCTGCCAGAACGTGTGGGAGGTCCCCGGGTTTCCGCATGTACGATTCTAATGCGGGAAAGTAAACCTCCCGGCCAGGACAGCAGGACAGGGACCCAGCCCCACACAGATAACAGCATTCGCTCCGTCCGCACGCAGACCCATGCACATAATGGCACCCATCCTTCCCCCCTGCAGCCCCCAAGCACACAGATCCCACAAGTAACAGGACCCTTGTACATGCGCGGCTCCGCTCTTTGTGGCCCTGTACACACACGGCTCCGCTCCACACACCTCACACGCACAAGGTTCCGCTCCGTACACCTCGTACACACACGGCTTCGCTCCGTACACCTCGTACACACACGGCTCCGCTCCGTACACCTCGTACACACACGGCTCCGCTCCGTACACCTCATGTACACACGGCTCCGCTCCGTACACCTCGTACACACGGCTCCGCTCCGTACACCTCGTACACACACGGCTCCGCTCCGTACACCTTATACACACGGCTCCGCTCCGTACACCTCGTACACACACGGCTCCGCTCCGTACACCACGTACACACGGCTCCGCTCCGTACACCTTGTACACACGGCTCCGCTCCGTACACCTTATACACACGGCTCCGCTCCGTACACCTCGTACACACACGGCTCCGCACACACACGGCTCCGCTCTGTACACGGCTCCGCACACCTTGTACACACACGGCTCTGCTCCGTACACCTCGTACACACACGGCTCCGCTCCGTACACCTCATACACACGGCTCTGCTACATCCACACTGTAAACCCAAGTCCCGACCCCCACACACACACACAAACTTACCCTAATCCAGCACCATGACAACATCACAGCAGAGTCTTGCACACAAGGGGGACACTGATCATCTGACCCCTGACTCCTGCCCTCCTGTGACCTCATCACAGGTCCTGTGGGCACAGAAGACTATAGCAATAGCACTGGAGGACACTGATCATCTGACCCCTGACTCCTCCCCTCCTGTGACCTCATCACAGGTCCTGTGGGCACAGAAGACTACAGCAATAGCAGCGTCATTGCTAGCTGCTGTGAGGCTAATGCTGTAGAGACGGAGGGCAAGGAAAGGGTGCCGCCCCCACACACACGTGCCGCCTGGGCGGACCGCCCCCCCGCCCCCCCCACGCTACGCCACTGCCTTACAGCCAGACAGAAGATGGCATCTGAAGATGTTTTACAGTTGGCCGGTTCCCTGGCGAAGACTAAGGTGAAAGGAGGAGAGCTGAGCTTTAAAGGCAGGACTCTGAAACTGAACACAGCACAAGTGGATGCTGTTGAAGATGAGAAGTTGTCGGTGTGTGGGGTGGATCTGCATCATGCCAAGGACTCTGAAGGTGATGCTGCAGAGGTGGAAAAAGCCATAGAAATGGTGGTCACCAAGCCAGGTGCCCCATCAGAAGCTGAGGTCTCAAGTGAGGCTGTGAGGAACAAGACTGAAGAAGCGGCCGAAGTAGTAAAAGACGTCCAACAGCTACAGGAGAAGATGCGTCTCCATGAGCTCTCCACCAAAGACATGAAGACTGATATTGTTGCATTACGCGAGCAGCTGCAACAGTGTAAACTGGATGTGTTATCTCTTCGCCGGGAACGTGAGCGGTGCCAGCAGTTGCTACAGAGAGTACGAAGTGACAGGGAAAGTGTATACAGTACCTTGCAAGATCAAGGAAAAATGGTTGCACAGGTACCAGAGGAATTAATTACTTCTCAGAAAAAATTTCAAACTGTGATGAAGGAGCGTGATGAGAACCATGAGCACCTTCTTGAGAAGGACAATGAAGTAAAAGGAAGGATACAGGGAGTCTCTTCGTTGCGAGAGCAAATGCCGCAACTACACGAGGAGGTGAAAGCAGAAAAGATGATGAGCCTTGACTTGTTAGAAGATGTGGATCTCCTGGAGAAAGAAGTAAGAGCTCTGCGTCTTATGCAAAGTGAGCCTGTACAAGAAGAGGATGAATTATGTGTACTGCAAAGGAAGAACGACCAGCTCCTTCTACAGTGCCAATCATTTGAACAGTGTAGCTTGAAATGGTCAAAGACCATGGCAGAGGAGCTTAAGTTCTGTGAAATAGAATTCATGAATCAACTGATATTTAAGAAAGTAGATGTGCTAAAGAAAGTTCAGGGGGAATTAGAGAAAGGTGCAAAACCCCCTTTACCTCCTGGGATAGTTGGTGACACAGGGTCAGTGCACCAAGGACAGGAGGTACGAGAGGTTCTGAGAAAGAATCAGCAGAGGTGTTCTGACGTGCCTGGTCGTACTTCTCTGGTGAGGCACTATACCGAGACTGAGGCTGGAACTAAGGTCAAGCTGAAACCGTGCAGGTCACCTGAGGCCCGCAGAGAGCATAGGCCCGGGAGGGTACAGGGTAGTGCGGATGGCTCAGGTGAAGATACAGATGACAGTAGTGAAGATGAAGCTGATGAAGGCCATGACTGGTCCAGAGTTCGCTGTCTCTTTTGGATTGTTGACCAGCCCTCCGGTCTGGATGACCAGCCCTCCGGTCTGGAGAAGAGAGAGGGGATATGTGAGACAGTGAAGGAATATGTGTCGAATGGGGTGTACATTTCACCTAGGTACTGTGCTGTATGGTATAAGGGAAATGTGTGGCTTTGTAAACCTAGTGGTAGAGAAAGGTCACTACACCTTACATTCAGCACACACTTGCAGCTCAGGCCTGAAACCATTCAGCTGTTAATTAGGAGACCAGAAGTAGGTGTCTGCAAACACAGTCAGAGAGCTCGCTTAGTCTGGACAGGGAGTCCAGGCACAAGAAGCAGTCTCCAGGAGTTTGAGCTATCTCAGTCTGGGTGCTCGATGTACCCCGGACACAGGAGTAGTCTCAGTGAGAATCCGTGCGAATAGCGGCTGAATAGGAGTGGAGCTCTCTCAAGTCTGGACGTTGGATGTGCCTTCAGACAAAAGGAGGAGATTCTGTGAACCTCAATGCTGGTAAATGCTGGTAAATGCTGGTAAATGCTGAACATATGTGTTGTTTTGGGCACAGACTGGTAGAGTCTGGACCCGGATAGATAGGGAAATCTATCTATGTGTAATTAGTGGCTAGACAAGCCTAGGTCTTCTGTTTATGATTTGTTTTTATCTGTTTGCTGTGGACTTTAATAAAACTGGTTGCGGCCAGTTTTCACCAGAACTGCTGTCTGAATGAACTGTTTTCGTGCCACTCTGTCTACCCAGACAGCGATCCTAGAGCTATATCCCCTGAAAAGCTTACAATGTATAAGGCAGCAAGATATAATTGATGTATACCTTCCCTAGCAATGCCCGATGTACCGAATAGGAGATAGGTACAGATATAACATTCCTACAGGTATGGTGCTAAATGGGGAATAGGTATATGTATTGCTGTCATGGGTGCATCGCCACGAAGATCGTCGCGATTGCACATTCTGACTTCTCACAGCTGAGCTGCTGTTTCTTTGTGTTTGGTAATGAGAGAGTTCATTTTACCTAGCTCTTTGCTAAGACTAGGTCCAGCCTCGCCCGGCTGCTTTTGATTTTGTTCTAATTAGTTTCCTTTATATACCTGCCAGTCTGCTTGTTAGATGCCGGTGAAAGCATTCATGTAGTCTAGCAGACTGGATCGGTTCTGAGAATACTTAAGCTAAGAGCTCCTTAGTTGTTTTTTCTCTTATAGCTTATAGTTTATCTCTGAGACCTTAGGTGTTCCTACTGTGTGTGAGTGTTGTATGTAAGACTTTATTTACTTTATTTCTTGTCTTTCTTGTATGTCTTTCTGTTCATTAACCGTTACCTGTTCATTCCCTTTGGTGGTAATCAGGGTCCTTCTTAGGACTAGATTACAGTTGACAGGGATTGATAGGAGACAGGGTTTACGCTGGTGGCCTGGACCTCTGTACCTTTAACAGTACCTCCAGGTAGAGGGATTAGTTAGGACCCCAGTTTAGGGTCAGCATAGACCCCGGTCACCCTCTAGCCGGAGACAGCGTATAACGGATTCCGTATTGACCCACTGGACATTCTGTCAGGTAATTCTATGTTATCATATATCTATGCGCATGTTATATAGTATGTTGCCCTTTTGATATAGATTTCTGACATCACATATATATATCTGCTATACAGCGTGACATTTTCACCGGCCATACTAAAGATTCTCCCCAGCTGTCATGGATCCAGTAGCCCAGCTGGCCCGGCAGTTGCAGGGGTTGTCCATGGAGTTTGCAGACATTAAGTCCAAGGTTTTGTCCCCCCCGGAGCAAACCAGATCTGAACCTAAGGTTGCTCTCCCGGACAGGTTCACTGGTGGGCGGGACAAATTTTTTACCTTCCGGGAGGCATGTAAATTGTACTTTCGGCTGCGGCCTCGGTCATCTGGGAGTGAAGAGCAGAGGGTGGGAATTGTTATCTCGCTCTTACAAGGGGACCCTCAATCTTGGGCGTTCTCTATTCCTCCAGGCTCCCCAGATCTCCAGTCAGTGGATCGATTTTTTAGTGCCCTGGGTCTGGTATATGATGATCCGGATCGAGTCTCCCTTGCTGAAACAAAGTTACGTAAAATACGGCAAGGAAATCGTCCAGCGGAGGAATATTCTTCTGAGTTCCGTAGATGGGCAACAGATACTCAGTGGAATGACCCAGCTCTTAGGAGCCAGTTTTGTCAAGGGTTGTCTGACAAATTAAAAAATGTGTTGGCTCAGTATGATTCTCCTCCATCACTGGAGGCTGCTATGGCCCTTGCTATTCGCATGGATAGACGAATTCGGGGAAGACGCGAGGTAACTCCGCCTCCCGTGATGACTCCACCTACTACTAAAGTCCCTTATACTGAGGTTCCCCTGCTCTGTTCTGAGGAGCCCATGCAGTTGGGAGGGACATCATTTTGTAGGAGGGAATCGGCGGTGCACCGCAAGACTAGAAGGTGTTTCTTTTGCGGGAGAGAGGGACATTTTGTTGGGGGTGTCCATCCCGGGCCTCTTTGAGCAAAGGAGTTAACCTGGGAGTGTGTATTTCGTCCCCAAATCCCTCTCAGTTTCTCGTGCCTGCGGAGGTGGTGATTGGTACTAGAACTGAGAGGATTTCTGTTTTTCTTGATAGTGGGTCCGGGGCTAATCTGGTGGACTCTCGGTTTGCCCAGGTGCATGGTATGCAACTGAGTGTATTGGCCAAACCAGTCCCTATAGTCTCTATTGATTCTAGACCTCTCGGTCAAGGTAGCTTGGTACAAGCTGTTCATAACATAGATCTTCGAGTAGGGCAATACATAAAGAGCAATTGTCTTGTTATGTGTTGGAGGGTCTACCTACTCCTATTGTGTTGGGACTTCCTTGGTTGGCTAAACATAACCCAGTGATTGATTGGCAATCCAGAAAGATAAGCCAGTGGGGTGAATTTTGCAGGAATAACTGCATGAGCACAGTCATCGGTGCGGTTGTGCCTAGGACTTTGCCTCCTTTTCTGGAGGACTTTGGGGAGATGTTCTCAGAGGAGGGGTGTAAAGAGTTTCCTCCTCATCGCGCATATGACTGCTCAATAAAGTTGCTTCCTGATGCCTTATCTCATACTTTCCCAAGGGCCGGGAAGACGGATGATCCGGTTCCTATTCCTCAGGAGGGAGTTGTAGTGTCAGCTGTATGCTCTGAGCTTGAGGGGGAGGTATTGGGGGCTCAGGGGGACGCCCCTGTGGGACTTCCAGGGAGACTGATAGTTCCAGATCGCTTAAGACTGAAGGTTACGGGGAACCGTTACAAACGGATGGCTGATAGGAGGAGAGTTTCTGGTCTAGATCTGAAGGTGAACGATCTGGTTTGGTTGTCTACCAGGAATATAAAACTTAAAGTTTCCTCCTGGAGGTTGGGTCCCAGATTCATCGGGCCGTACAGGATCAGTTCCATAATTAATCCTGTGGCATTTCGTCTGGACCTCCCTCCTACGTTTAAAATTCATAATGTGTTTCACAAGTCATTACTTAAAAAGTATGTGGCACCAGTCATACCGTCACCTCTACCTCCTCCTTCAGTGGTAGTCAATGATAACGTGGAATTTCATGGGTCGAAAATCATTGACTCACGTCTCAGTCGCCGATCCCCTCAGTACTTAGTTCATTGGAGGGGGTATGGTCCTGAGGAGAGGACGTGGGTCCCTGCGTCTGATGTTAACGCAGATCGATTGGTTCGGACCTTTCACACAACTTACCCGGACAGACCTGGTCATGAGGGTCCGGAGGCCCCTCGTAGAAGGGGGGGTACTGTCATGGGTGCATCGCCACGAAGATCGTCGCGATTGCACATTCTGACTTCTCACAGCTGAGCTGCTGTTTCTTTGTGTTTGGTAATGAGAGAGTTAATTTTACCTAGCTCTTTGCTAAGACTAGGTCCAGCCTCGCCCAGCTGCTTTTGATTTTGTTCTAATTAGTTTCCTTTATATACCTGCCAGTCTGCTTGTTAGATGCCGGTGAAAGCATTCATGTAGTCTAGCAGACTGGATCGGTTCTGAGAATACTTAAGCTAAGAGCTCCTTAGTTGTTTTTTCTCTTATAGCTTATAGTTTATCTCTGAGACCTTAGGTGTTCCTACTGTGTGTGAGTGTTGTATGTAAGACTTTATTTACTTTATTTCTTGTCTTTCTTGTATGTCTTTCTGTTCATTAACCGTTACCTGTTCATTCCCTTTGGTGGTAATCAGGGTCCTTCTTAGGACTAGATTACAGTTGACAGGGATTGATAGGAGACAGGGTTTACGCTGGTGGCCTGGACCTCTGTACCTTTAACAGTACCTCCAGGTAGAGGGATTAGTTAGGACCCCAGTTTAGGGTCAGCATAGACCCCGTCACCCTCTAGCCGGAGACAGCGTATAACGGATTCCGTATTGACCCACTGGACATTCTGTCAGGTAATTCTATGTTATCATATATCTATGCGCATGTTATATAGTATGTTGCCCTTTTGATATAGATTTCTGACATCACATAAATATATCTGCTATACAGCGTGACAATTGCCTTCCTGTACGTATACCTCATCATGATATGGATACACTGAGAAACTCCATTATAAAATGATATTAATAAGAAATGCGTAATGATATTCATCATTTCTCATGGTCACCCCACCACCATCAATAGTAGCGTCTCAACGCGTTTCGCCCCATGGGCTCATCAGGAGGCCAGATATACAGATGTCCGGTGTCAAAATGACATGGTGCAGAGACTAACAGATGCTGTGTGACTTCCTCATATTTATAGCTGCCGCCTAATGGAGACGCTCCACCCCCCTGTGCAGGCTCGCCTTCATAGGCTCCTCCCCCTTATATGGCTCCGCCAATAGGCTCGTGGGGAAAAGCTCTGACCTCATCAGGGGGCGTATCTCTATCGCCCTGCGTCAGAGAAGCAGTGCATGCCGGGAGTAGGAGGGGTGTCTGGGTCAGGACTAGTGGCGTGCAGAGCGGACCTTTACCCCTGCACAGGCTATGCATAACATATGTTTTCCTGGTGGCGACTCCACTAAAACACAGCGGCCAGAACGGCTGCCTTTCAAAGGGCTCATGGCTCACCGGTTCAAGCCCCACCTGGGAGCCTCAATAGTGGGCATACCCCCACATAAATGAGTATGTCCCTAATTTATCCCATCCAACGGAAAAAAAATCCAAGATGGCCTAGGATAATATTTTAACAGAAATGTATAGAGGGACATAGAACATAAATGGAAAAAGGTCGACAGTAATACGAGAGTCATTCTGATACATAGAATGTAATGGTCACCCATTATAGGGGAACATAAAACATAGAATTGTATAGTCAGTTTAATCAAGTGGTCCAAAACAACGTCTTGGCTATAGGAAACAGGCAACTGACATCTGCTCGTTTAATCCATATGGTTCGAGTGATTCTAGCCTAAAGATCCATTCACACTCGCGTCTGAGGATAATTTTGTCCACGTCACCCCCTCTCGGATTTAGCTTAACAACCTCCAGAATCATGAACTTAACCTCGCCCATTCTCCCACCATGTTGATTGTTGATGTGTCTCGCAAGGGGAGTATCCCTGTTATTTCTGATGTCACCCATGTGTTCTCCCACCCTCCTTCTAAATTCTCTTTTTGTTTTGCCCACATAGTCCTTGGGACAAGTACACGTCCCCTTATATACCACAGCCGTGGTCTTGCAATTAGCAAAATCTCTTAAATAGAATCTTCTTCCTGTGTGAGCACTACGGAAGGATTTCATAGGTGACATCCATTTGCACAGACTGCAGTCGCCACAAGTGAAGAAACCAATGGGCTTTCTATCTAGCCATGTACCTGCTTTCAACGTTTTTTTGTATTGGCTATGTACCAAACGATCCTTAATGGATCTACCTTTTCTGTAGGTAATGTTGGGTCTTTCACCCACCCAATCTCTCAGATCTGGGTCCATTTTTAGAATGTCCCAGTGTTTCATTAGAATACTCCTAATTTGCATATGCTGAGAGTCAAAGGTACCGATAATTCTGGTGATATCTGTATCATCACGATCTGGTTTCTTATGTAAAAGCTGTTGTCTGTCTGTTTCCTAGCGTGCTGGAAAGCTGTATCAATAACATGATGGGGATAACCTCTTTCCTTAAACCTCCTCTGCATATCTCCTGCCTGTAGAAGAAACGCATCATAATTCGAACAGTTCCGTCTGAGCCTGAGGAACTGTCCCTTAGGGATGCCCCTTTTTAGGGGAACAAGGGTGGTGGCTATCCCAATGGAGGAGACTGTTGGTACTGGTTGGTTTCCGATATATTCTTGTGGACAGATTACCTACAGTTTCTCTTCTAATACTGATGTCCAAAATGACAGTTCGCTCTTCTGTATTTCGAAAGTGAACCTAAGGTTCAGTTCGTTGGTATTCAATTCATTTACGAAACTTTCAAAATTCTCCTTTGTGCCTGTCCATATAATGAATACATCGTCGATGTATCTGTACCATAGTGTAATCATATCCTGCCACCATCTCTCCTCGCCAAACACCTCAGTTTCCTCCCACCAGCCCAGGAACAAATTGGCATATGAGGGGGCACAGGGGCTCCCCATCGCTGTGCCCCTGAGCTGGTGGAGGTGCATGCCATCAAAGGTGAAGGAGTTGTGGGTAAGTACAAAGTCAAGTAACCTGACCACAAAGTCATTATGTTCCCCACATCCCACAGACCTTTGTCTCAGATAGAATTCTACACCCTTGATGCCCAGGTGGTGAGGGATGCTACTATACAGGGCTTCGATGTCAATGGAGGCCAACCAGAAGTCTTCCTCTAGGTGAATGTCCTCCAGTTTGAGTATCAGATCGGAGGTGTCCCTCAAATATGAGGGTAATGATGTCACAAACAGACGAAGTATCTCATCGATATATATCCCACAATTCTGGGTGAGGGAATTTACGCCAGACACGATGGGTCTGCCCTTCAAAGGGGCCAGTCCCTTATGGATCTTTGGCAAAGCATAGAAGGTGGCTAACACCGGAAACTTGGGAAGCAGGAAATTAAATTCAGTCTTAGATATGAGCCTCGACCCCAACCCGCCCTCAAGCAGGCCCTGTAACATCTCCTTATAATCCAGCATTGGGTTCTTGCTCAAGACCTCATATGTCTCTCTGTCGAGCAGTATATCTAGGCACATCTTACGGTATTTGGAATGATCCATGATGACTAGATTCCCCCCCTTATCCGAGGGTTTGACAATGAGCTGATCATTCTTGCTCAACCTATCAAGTGCCTCACGCTCACTGCATGACAGGTTATCCTCTTCCCCAAACCCAGTGACCTTAAGTTTTTTGAGATCTCTTTCCACCAATGACAAGAATATGTCAATATTGCTCGTATCCCCAGCAGGAGGCATCCTCTCACTCTTATTTTTAAGTTTAGTGAAGGGGCCCTTACCGTCTTCACTTGACCTCTCATTTTCATTGAGAAGATCATGTAGGGCTTGATATCCCTCCATATCCTCTTCATGTATGCCATATCTTTGACACTCCTCACGATCGTGTTGTAGAAAAAACTTTTTCCATTTCAGTTTCCTGCCGAACAGGTTGAGATCTTTTACCCACTCAAAACAGTTAAAGTTATTTGTGGGCACAAAACTCAGGCCTCTTAGCAGTACATCTACCTCCTCCCTTGTGAGCTCATGCGAGGTCAGGTTGATAACCCGTCCCCTGGTTAGTTGAACCGGGTCCTGAGATGATATCCTGTCCTCGCACTTTGCTCCAAAAAAGATGAAGAGGATAAAGAGGAAGATGTAGCTGGGACTAAGGATGAGGCTCCTGCTACCATGGGATTGGTTTCTATGGGGAATGCCATCTGGTAACCTCCTCTCGTGGTACCCCTTCCCTTCCTGGAGTACCTTCCTCCTCGACCCCTTCCTGATTGCCATCTATTCCTGTGAAAGGATCCTCTTTGTTGTTGTATCCCTCTTAGGCCTATATCAGCCCTTTCAGTATCGGAGGTGTCAATATCAGAAGAGGATGCCTCCGATGGTATGTCTTTTTGAAAGTTAAACACTTGGTTATCGCTAAGGTCTTTTAGGTCCCGCTGAAATTGTATTTGCTTACGTTCTTTTAGTAGAGACTGATATCTCTCTACTGACGTTTGCAAAAGTCCCTCCCTTCTGTTAAAGTCCGGATCAGTTTTAAATTTAAGCACTCCCTCAATCAGTCTATTGAGAAGTGCGGTGGACTTTTCGAAAACTTTTTTCTCCTCTATGAGCAGGATTTGCATAAACCTGATTGAGGACTCAATAGATTCCTTATACCAGACGCTCATAAACTCCTGTGTAGCGATTCTAGGTGAGGGATTTATATTGATCCTCAATCCTCTAGGGACAATGCGATTTTTTAGATAGTTTTCAATTGTCCTGATTTCCCACCAGGATTTCAAATGCCCCTTGTAAGCTCCATAGAGTTCATTAAACAGATTTTTAAGAGTCAGCGGACCCGTGGGGTTCGTTGATGTGCCCCCTACGCTAAATGCCTGGTTAGCATCCTCCAGCCAAAGATCAGGGTTAATTGGACCTACCAAAAAACTGGCCATAACAAAACCAGAATAAGTAACTGAAAATATATAATAGGTACAGAAGGGCTTCAAAACCAAAATCATAGAATCATGCCCTATAGGCAATCCTTTATTGATAAAATACCTCAATGGGTAGCACCCAAACACAACCGTGATATAAAAAAAACAAAAAACAAAGTGTATTCCTAACTTAAAAGCTATGGGGATAGCCTAGAGTCCCTGATGTAGGTCTGGGCTGTCACCTGCCTAACAGCGGAGGTTGGCACCCTAGGGGGAAGCGTTGTGGCGCCCCCGCTCCACAATGGCTGACCCTAGGGTCCCTGTTAGGCCCTTACACCTTAGGGGATACCTCTACCCAGATAGTAGGGAGACCCCTAACATTAATACAGAGACCAGCTAACATTAAAGGTGACCCTAAGTCCCCAAAGTATTAAAAACAGTTCACAACACACGGGGTGGTAGGAAGTATAATGGAGATTGGCACAGATCTGCTGTACAACACTACTAGTATACAGCAGTATTACCAGATGGCATTCCCCATAGAAACCAATCCCATGGGAGCAGGAGCCTCATCCTTAGTCCCAGCTACATCTTCCTCTTTATCCTCTTCATCTTTTTTGGAGCAAAGTGCGAGGACAGGATATCATCTCAGGACCCGGTTCAACTAACCAGGGGACGGGTTATCAACCTGACTTCGCATGAGCTCACAAGGGAGGAGGTAGATGTACTGCTAAGAGGCCTGAGTTTTGTGCCCACAAATAACTTTAACTGTTTTGAGTGGGTAAAAGATCTCAACCTGTTCGGCAGGAAACTGAAATGGAAAAAGTTTTTTCTACAACACGATCGTGAGGAGTGTCAAAGATATGGCATACATGAAGAGGATATGGAGGGATATCAAGCCCTACGTGATCTTCTCAATGAAAATGAGAGGTCAAGTGAAGACGGTAAGGGCCCCTTCACTAAACTTAAAAATAAGAGTGAGAGGATGCCTCCTGCTGGGGATACGAGCAATATTGACATATTCTTGTCATTGGTGGAAAGAGATCTCAAAAAACTTAAGGTCACTGGGTTTGGGGAAGAGGATAACCTGTCATGCAGTGAGCGTGAGGCACTTGATAGGTTGAGCAAGAATGATCAGCTCATTGTCAAACCCTCGGATAAGGGGGAGAATCTAGTCATCATGGATCATTCCAAATACCGTAAGATGTGCCTAGATATACTGCTCGACAGAGAGACATATGTTGTCTTGAGCAAGAACCCAATGCTGGATTATAAGGAGATGTTACAGGGCCTGCTTGAGGGCGGGTTGGGGTCGAGGCTCATATCTAAGACTGAATTTAATTTCCTGCTTCCCAAGTTTCCGGTGTTAGCCACCTTCTATGCTTTGCCAAAGATCCATAAGGGACTGGCCCCTTTGAAGGGCAGACCCATCGTGTCTGGCGTAAATTCCCTCACCCAGAATTGTGGGATATATATCGATGAGATACTTCGTCTGTTTGTGACATCATTACCCTCATATTTGAGGGACACCTCCGATCTGATACTCAAACTGGAGGACATTCACCTAGAGGAAGACTTCTGGTTGGCCTCCATTGACATCGAAGCCCTGTATAGTAGCATCCCTCACCACCTGGGCATCAAGGGTGTAGAATTCTATCTGAGACAAAGGTCTGTGGGATGTGGGGAACATAATGACTTTGTGGTCAGGTTACTTGACTTTGTACTTACCCACAACTCCTTCACCTTTGATGGCATGCACCTCCACCAGCTCAGGGGCACAGCAATGGGGAGCCCCTGTGCCCCCTCGTACGCCAATTTGTTCCTGGGCTGGTGGGAGGAAACTGAGGTGTTTGGCGAGGAGAGATGGTGGCAGGATATGATTACACTATGGTACAGATACATCGACGATGTATTCATTATATGGACAGGCACAAAGGAGAATTTTGAAAGTTTCGTAAATGAATTGAATACCAACAAACTGAACCTTAGGTTCACTTTCGAAATACAGAAGAGCGAACTGTCATTTTTGGACATCAGTATTAGAAGAGAAACTGTAGGTAATCTGTCCACAAGAATATATCGGAAACCAACCAGTACCAACAGTCTCCTCCATTGGGATAGCCACCACCCTGTTCCCCTAAAAAGGGGCATCCCTAAGGGACAGTTCCTCAGGCTCAGACGGAACTGTTCGAATTATGATGCGTTTCTTCTACAGGCAGGAGATATGCAGAGGAGGTTTAAGGAAAGAGGTTATCCTCATCATGTTATTGATACAGCTTTCCAGCACGCTAGGAGAACAGACAGACAACAGCTTTTACATAAGAAACCAGATCGTGATGATACAGATATCACCAGAATTATCGGTACCTTTGACTCTCAGCATATGCAAATTAGGAGTATTCTAATGAAACACTGGGACATTCTAAAAATGGACCCAGATCTGAGAGATTGGGTGGGTGAAAGACCCAACATTACCTACAGAAAAGGTAGATCCATTAAGGATCGTTTGGTACATAGCCAATACAAAAAACCGTTGAAAGCAGGTACATGGCTAGATAGAAAGCCCATTGGTTTCTTCACTTGTGGCGACTGCAGTCTGTGCAAATGGATGTCACCTATGAAATCCTTCCGTAGTGCTCACACAGGAAGAAGATTCTATTTAAGAGATTTTGCTAATTGCAAGACCACGGCTGTGGTATATAAGGGGACGTGTACTTGTCCCAAGGACTATGTGGGCAAAACAAAAAGAGAATTTAGAAGGAGGGTGGGAGAACACATCAGAAATAAAAGGGATACTCCCCTTGCGAGACACATCAACAATCAACATGGTGGGAGAATGGGCGAGGTTAAGTTCATGATTCTGGAGGTTGTTAAGCTAAATCCGAGAGGGGGTGACGTGGACAAAATTATCCTCAGACGCGAGTGTGAATGGATCTTTAGGCTAGAATCACTCGAACCATATGGATTAAACGAGCAGATGTCAGTTGCCTGTTTCCTATAGCCAAGACGTTGTTTTGGACCACTTGATTAAACTGACTATACAATTCTATGTTTTATGTTCCCCTATAATGGGTGACCATTACATTCTATGTATCAGAATGACTCTCGTATTACTGTCGACCTTTTTCCATTTATGTTCTATGTCCCTCTATACATTTCTGTTAAAATATTATCCTAGGCCATCTTGGATTTTTTTTCCGTTGGATGGGATAAATTAGGGACATACTCATTTATGTGGGGGTATGCCCACTATTGAGGCTCCCAGGTGGGGCTTGAACCGGTGAGCCATGAGCCCTTTGAAAGGCAGCCGTTCTGGCCGCTGTGTTTTAGTGGAGTCGCCACCAGGAAAACATATGTTATGCATAGCCTGTGCAGGGGTAAAGGTCCGCTCTGCACGCCACTAGTCCTGACCCAGACACCCCTCCTACTCCCGGCATGCACTGCTTCTCTGATGCAGGGCGATAGAGATACGCCCCCTGATGAGGTCAGAGCTTTTCCCCACGAGCCTATTGGCGGAGCCATATAAGGGGGAGGAGCCTATGAAGGCGAGCCTGCACAGGGGGGTGGAGCGTCTCCATTAGGCGGCAGCTATAAATATGAGGAAGTCACACAGCATCTGTTAGTCTCTGCACCATGTCATTTTGACACCGGACATCTGTATATCTGGCCTCCTGATGAGCCCATGGGGCGAAACGCGTTGAGGCGCTACTATTGATGGTGGTGGGGTGACCATGAGAAATGATGAGTATCATTACGCATTTCTTATTAATATCATTTTATAATGGAGTTTCTCAGTGTATCCATATCATGATGAGGTATACGTACAGGAAGGCAATACATATACCTATTCCCCATTTAGCACCATACCTGTAGGAATGTTATATCTGTACCTATCTCCTATTCGGTACATCGGGCATTGCTAGGGAAGGTATACATCAATTATATCTTGCTGCCTTATACATTTATCTTAAAATATTGCTATCCCCCAACATGACATTAAAAACAAGTGTCAATGACCTTCTCATGACGCCGATGCGTCTTATTCATTCCAGTCATTATATGCTCTAGTCATTCTTTCAGTGTGTTTATAAGTTCAGACTAGACTTTTGGTCCAATAACTGACAATTATAGATGGCATCTTAGCTTATATTTGACTGGCTGGTATGCACACACATTTAGACTTTCCATACACTGGAGGAGCTTTGACTAGTGAGTGAACAAGTATGAGACTGCTCACATTCACTTTCATTAAGCTGTGGCACAAGAAGGCAGTTGTATCATAACTCCTGTTCATAAAAGGAGGCTGCTGTATACTAGCAGTGTTGTACAGCAGATCTGTGCCAATCTCCATTATACTTCCTACCACCCCGTGTGTTGTGAACTGTTTTTAATACTTTGGGGACTTAGGGTCACATTTAATGTTAGCTGGTCTCTGTATTAATGTTAGGGGTCTCCCTACTATCTGGGTAGAGGTATCCCCTAAGGTGTAAGGGCCTAACAGGGA
Source organism: Oophaga sylvatica (assembly GCA_033576555.1). NCBI lineage: Eukaryota > Metazoa > Chordata > Amphibia > Anura > Dendrobatidae > Oophaga > Oophaga sylvatica. The sequence goes on from JARQOD010002074.1 coordinate 25,788, forward strand.
CCCTAGGGTCAGCCATCGTGGAGCGGGGGCGCCACAACGCTTCCCCCTAGGGTGCCAACCTCCGCTGTTAGGCAGGTGACAGCCCAGACCTACATCAGGGACTCTAGGCTATCCCCATAGCTTTTAAGTTAGGAATACACTTTGTTTTTTGTTTTTTTTATATCACGGTTGTGTTTGGGTGCTACCCATTGAGGTATTTTATCAATAAAGGACTACTTATTCACTACCTGAAATACAAATCATATGGAACACAGACCTTAGCAATCCCAATGTGATGATTTTTTCACTAAAGCCATATGACTATGAAAAGTCCAATTAAGATAATAATAGTAGATAGAACCAAGGCCATAAACTGATGAGATCATTTTCACTACTCTCCACAATGTATTTTCACATTTCGTATTGGCCCCACATCTTTTCCTAACTTACTCTGATTGAAAATCTCTGACAAATATAAATTTTATAGAAGACAGAAATGATGGAGTTTTTTTTTATTACTCATCGAAATTGGATTAGAAAGTTTTGTATATCCAGTGCAGATGAAGGGCATACACATTGTTGCGCTGGGAAGGTTGTATTCATAGTTATATAATTACTGTGATTTAAGTCTGGCAATTACCTAATATATAGTTATTATCAGAATTATTCAATTCACAAGTAGCAGTAATCCAATAATTAGTGGATGTAGTACATAAAAATTAGATCTATGTGGAACATTGGTTTCTGAGGATTACATGAATTGATGCAGTTATTTATATTGGGTGCACTATCAAGGTTGTGGTTAATGTAAAAATTAACACGTCCAGATGAACAATTTTGTTTTCCTCCTTTTAATGTTGAATTTAAACTTCACTGAAGCAGAGCCCATGTATGGACCATAATGTACGGATAAGCCATGGGTCTCTTGACCCCAAATCAATGGTCTTCTAGGCATGTACAGAATGAGACTTTTGAGTTTGGGTCAGTAGACTCATGTCTAATCTGTACATCTTGGTCCATACATGGACATCAGAATTTGATGTTTTACTTCAAGGTTACTGTACAGTATATTAATATTGTAACTTACACATAAAATTTAATGCAAGCCAACAAAATACCTTAGAAATTATTTTCTTTATTTTAACAAGATAAAATAAAAACCAAATGTAAAAAGGGAAGTTCAGATACAGAGAAAATTGGCTATAATACTGAGGGTAAGTAGTAATATACAGGTGTATCTCACAAAATTAGAATATCATCAAAAAGTTAATATATTTCAGTTCTTCCATACAAAAAGTAAAACTTATATATTACATAGAGTCATTACACACAGAGTGATCTATTTCAAGTGTTTATTTCTGTTAGTATTGATCCAATACAGTACATCCAATGAAAACTCAAATGTCATTATCTCAGTAAATTAGAATACTTATAACACCAGCTTGAAAAAATGATTTTATCCCCTTCATGACCTTGCCATTTTTTGCAATTCTGACCAGTGTCCCTTTATGAGGTAATGGATAAATTTACTCTCATTAAAGATTTATATATTTTTTGTATAGGAAAGATGTGTATCTTCGTACCGTGGTAGATAGAAAAATATTTAGATTTGAGAGTCCTCAGTGGTTGATACCTTTTAATGGCTAACTGAAAAGATGGTAACAAATTGCAAACTTTCGAGACTACTCAGGTCTCTTCATCAGGCAAAGACTAAAACAAAAACTGAAGAATCACATATTTATATATACAACAGGACACAGGAATAGTGCAATAGGTAAGACAAGTGACGTGAAGCAGAACTGTCATTATGGCAGAGGGATGAACATAAATATTGGAACAGTTCATAGATAAGGAGAGAAAGTTTTATTGCCCTCTGATTGGGGTCTGGTGTTGTGTTTTGATGCCCCTAGAAGGTCAGAGACGCAGATTCCTTAATTGATATAGAATGACATGAATCCGTGTGATATATTAATTCCAGCACTAAGAGTGTCAAAGGTCATCATAAGTTTGTATTCCCAAACCTTTCTATCTTTCTCAGATTTGAAGTTAGATTTTAATACCAGTAATTCCATATCCATCATGCTATGACCGGGCATACAAAAGTGTTTTGCCACAGGTAAATCCATTCTTTTTTCTCTTATTGTGTGGCGATGAGAATTCATCCTTGTTCTCAGTTTTTGCAGTTTTTTGAACCAGGGCTACCTGTCATGTGTGCATTGCCACGAAGATCGTCGCGGTTGCACATTTTGACTTCTCACAGCTGAGCTGCTGTTTCTTTGTGTTTGGCAGCTAGGGAGTTAATTCTGTCTGTGCTCGGTGCTGGGACTGGGTGCAGTTTCTCCCAGCTGCAATTGATTATTTGTTGATTGGTTTCCTTTAAATTCCTGGTTGTCTGCTTGGGGAGTTGCCAGTGAAATCCTTCTTAGGACTGATTACAGGGTTCAGGGTCTGATAGGAGACAGGGTTAGGTTGGAGACTTGGACCTCTGAACCATTATCAGTACCTCCAAGGTGAGGGATTAGTTAGGACCCCAGTTTAGGGTCAGGTTAGATCCCGGTCCACCTCTTTCCTGTTTCAGCTCATCAAGTCCTCAAGATTAACCCTGAGTTCAGCAGATATCGTGTCAGGTAAATCTATTCTATACTTACATGCTGATGTTGCTATACTAGTTGTTGTATAGAGGGGCAATACATAGGGAACAATTATCTTGTTATGTGTTGGAGGGTCTACCTACTCCCATTGTGTTGGGACTTCCTTGGTTGGTTAAACATAACCCTGTGATTAATTGGCAGTCCAGAGAAATAAGCCAATGGGGTGAGTTTTGCAAAAGCAACTGCATGAACACAGTCATCAGTGCGGTCGTGCCTTGTACATTGCCTCCTTTTTTGGAGGATTTTGGGGATATTTTCTCTGAGGAGGGTGTCAGGAGTTGCCTCCTCATCGCGTGTATGACTGCTCTATTAATCTCCTTCCTGATGCTAAGTTGCCTAAAGCTAGGTTGTATAATCTTTCTGGTCCTGAGAGGCAGGCTATGAAAGATTATATTTCTGAAAGTCTGGCCAAAGGGCATATTAGACCTTCATCTTCCCCAGTAGCCGCGGGGTTCTTCTTTGTTAAGAAGAAAGATGGAGGCCTACGCCCTTGCTTGGATTTCCGCGAACTTAATCGGATTACTGTTCGAGATCCGTATCCACTCCCTCTTATTCCTGATCTCTTCAATCAAATTGTTGGCGCCAAATGGTTTTCTAAATTGGATCTCAGGGGGGCGTATAATCTGATTAGGATAAAAGAGGGGGATGAGTGGAAAACGGCGTTTAACACGCCGGAGGGACATTATGAGAACCTAGTCATGCCTTTTGGTCTGACTACTGCACCAGCAGTATTCCAACATTTTGTTAATGACATTTTTCGTCACCTTGTGGGGCTGTTTGTGGTTGTATATTTGGACGACATTTTAATTTACTCGCCAGATCTTGTGTCTCATCAGGAGCATGTGAGACAGGTGTTGCAGATCTTGCGAGACAATAAACTATACGCCAAACTGGAGAAGTGTGTATTTGCCGTACAGGAACTTCAGTTTTTGGGTTTTTTGGTGTCAGCCTCCGGTTGTCATGTGTGCATTGCCACGAAGATCGTCGCGGTTGCACATTTTGACTTCTCACAGCTGAGCTGCTGTTTCTTTTTGTTTGGCAGCTAGGGAGTTAATTCTGTCTGTGCTCGGTGCTGGGACTGGGTGCAGTTTCTCCCGGCTGCAATTGATTATTTGTTGATTGGTTTCCTTTAAATTCCTGGTTGTCTGCTTGGGGAGTTGCCAGTGAAACCTTCATGCAGACCACAGATAGGAATGAATCTGTATAGACTTTAGTTGTGAGCTCCTTAGTTGTTCTAAGCTCAACTTGGTTAGAGTTTATTTCCCAGACCATTTATGTTCCTTTGGTGTTTGAGTGTGTATGCAAGCGAGTGTTATCCTGTCTGTCTTATATGTCTAATCTGTGTATTTAGCTGAGATCAGCCCATATCCCTTTGGTGGTAGTCAGGATCCTTCTTAGGACTGATTACAGGGTTCAGGGTCTGATAGGAGACAGGGTTAGGTTGGAGACTTGGACCTCTGAACCATTATCAGTACCTCCAAGGTGAGGGATTAGTTAGGACCCCAGTTTAGGGTCAGGTTAGATCCCGGTCCACCTCTTTCCTGTTTCAGCTCATCAAGTCCTCAAGATTAACCCTGAGTTCATCAGATATCGTGTCAGGTAAATCTATTCTATACTTACATGCTGATGTTGCTATACTAGTTGTTGTATAGAGTGTTGTTCCTGTATTAATAGTTTACTGACATTGTATACATATCATTAGACAGCGTGACATTTTCACTGGCCATAAAAATTATCTCCAGTTACCATGGATCCAGTAGCCCAGCTGGCTCTGCAGTTGCAGGGATTATCCATGGAGCTGACGGACATTAAGTCCAAAGTTTTGTCTCCCCTGGAACAAACCAGAGTTGAACCTAAAGTAGCTCTCCCGGACAGGTTCACTGGTGGGCGAGACAAATTTTTCACCTTCCAGGAGGCATGTAAATTGTATTTTCGGCTTCGGCCTCGATCATCAGGGAGTGAGGAGCAGAGAGTGGGAATTGTTATCTCACTTCTGCAAGGGGACCCTCAATCCTGGGCATTTTCCCTTCCTCCGGGATCCCCGGCTCTACTGTCTGTAGATCAATTTTTTACTGCCCTGGGATTGGTATATGATGTCCCAGATCGGGTCTCTCTTGCTGAGACAAAATTACGTAAGATACAGCAGGGAGATCGTCCGGCAGAGGAATTTGCTTCTGAGTTTCGTAGATGGGCCACAGATACTCAGTGGAATGACCCAGCTCTTAGGAGCCAGTTTTGTCATGGGCTTTCTGATAAATTAAAAGACGTTTTGGCTCAGTATGAGTCTCCTCCTTCTCTGGAGGCTGCTATGGCCTTAGCTATCCGTACTGATAGACGGCTTCGGGAGAGGGGTGAGGTAACCCCACTCCCTGTTGTTTCTCCACCTACCACTAAAGTCCCTTATGTTGAGGTTCCCCTTGTCTGTTCGGATGAGCCTATGCAGTTGGGAGGGACATCATTTCGTAGGAGGGGATTGGCGGTACGCCGCAGGACTAGAAGATGTTTTTTCTGTGGGAAAGAGGGACATTTTGTTGGAGAATGTCCATCCCGTGCCTTGTTGAGCCAAAAGTCGCCGGAAAACTGTTAATCCCAGGTTGTGTGGTGGACGACAACCTGGGAGTATGTATTTCATCCGCCAGTTCTTCTCAGTTCCTTGTACCAGTGGAGGTGGTAGTTGGTACGAGAGTGGAGAGATTGTCTGTTCTTCTTGATAGTGGTTCCGGGGCTAATCTGGTTGACGCTCAGTTTGCTCAGGCTCAAGGTATGCATCTGAGTGTATTGGTCAAACCGATCCCTATATTCTCCATTGACGCCAGGCCTCTCGGCCAAGGTAGCTTTGTTCATGAGGTTCATAACATTGACCTTCGGGTAGGGGCAATACATAGGGAACAATTATCTTGTTATGTGTTGGAGGGTCTACCTACTCCCATTGTGTTGGGACTTCCTTGGTTGGTTAAACATAACCCTGTGATTAATTGGCAGTCCAGAGAAATAAGCCAATGGGGTGAGTTTTGCAAAAGCAACTGCATGAACACAGTCATCAGTGCGGTCGTGCCTAGTACATTGCCTCCTTTTTTGGAGGATTTTGGGGATGTTTTCTCTGAGGAGGGGTGTCAGGAGTTGCCTCCTCATCGCGTGTATGACTGCTCTATTAATCTCCTTCCTGATGCTAAGTTGCCTAAAGCTAGGTTGTATAATCTTTCTGGTCCTGAGAGGCAGGCTATGAAAGATTATATTTCTGAAAGTCTGGCCAAAGGGCATATTAGACCTTCATCTTCCCCAGTAGCCGCGGGGTTCTTCTTTGTGAAGAAGAAAGATGGAGGCCTACGCCCTTGCTTGGATTTCCGCGAACTTAATCGGATTACTGTTCGAGATCCGTATCCACTCCCTCTTATTCCTGATCTCTTCAATCAAATTGTTGGCGCCAAATGGTTTTCTAAATTGGATCTCAGGGGGGCGTATAATCTGATTAGGATAAAAGAGGGGGATGAGTGGAAAACGGCGTTTAACACGCCGGAGGGACATTATGAGAACCTAGTCATGCCTTTTGGTCTGACTACTGCACCAGCAGTATTCCAACATTTTGTTAATGACATTTTTCGTCACCTTGTGGGGCTGTTTGTGGTTGTATATTTGGACGACATTTTAATTTACTCGCCAGATCTTGTGTCTCATCAGGAGCATGTGAGACAGGTGTTGCAGATCTTGCGAGACAATAAACTATACGCCAAACTGGAGAAGTGTGTATTTGCCGTACAGGAACTTCAGTTTTTGGGTTTTTTGGTGTCAGCCTCCGGTTTCCGTATGGACCCTGAAAAGGTGAGAGCAGTGCTTGAATGGGATCAGCCAGGGGATCTTAAGGCTCTGCAGCGTTTTTTGGGGTTTGCTAACTACTACCGGAAATTTATTTGTAATTTCTCATCTGTCGTCAAACCTCTCACTGACATGACAAGAAAAGGGACGGATTTTTCTAAATGGTCGGACAAAGCTTGCCAAGCCTTTTCCTCTTTGAAGAAATGTTTTGCTTCGGCACCCGTTCTCATCCAACCAGATGCATCTCAGCCGTTCATTGTGGAGGTGGATGCGTCTGACGTAGGGGTGGGTGCTATATTGTCCCAGGGTCCGTCCCCTGGTAAATGGCATCCGTGCGCTTTCTTTTCTAAGAAATTGTCATCCGCCGAAAGGAATTATGATATCGGCAATAGGGAACTTTTGGCCATTAAGTTAGCTTTTGAAGAATGGCGTCACTTTTTGGAGGGGGCAGTCCACCCGGTTACCGTTATTACTGATCACAAGAACCTGTTGTATTTGGAATCCGCTAAGCGTCTGAATTCCAGACAAGCTCGATGGTCGTTGTTTTTTACCAGGTTTAATTTTGTCGTCACTTATCGCCCGGGGTCTAAGAATGTAAAGGCTGATGCCTTGTCTCGCAGTTTCCCAGGGGCCGGGAAAACGGATGACCCGAGTCCTATCCTTCAGGAGGGGGTGGTAGTGTCGGCTGTATTTTCTGAGCTTGAGGAGGAGGTGTTAGAGGCTCAGGGGGACGCCCCTGCAGGACCTCCAGGGAGACTGTTTGTCCCAAATCTGTTGAGACAAAAGGTTATTGAGGCACATCATAATTCTGCTCTAGCAGGACATCCAGGGAGTAAGGCTACTTTAGATCTCCTTTCTCGCCGGTTTTGGTGGCCTAATGCTAATAAAGATGTTATAACTTTTGTCGCGTCATGTGGGGTGTGTGCTCGCTCTAAAACCCCTCATACCCGTCCGTCTGGGACCCTTTTACCCTTGAAACTTCCGGAGCGTCCATGGACTCATTTATCTATGGACTTCATTACGGACCTTCCTCCGTCGTCAGGGAATACTGTCATACTGGTGGTTGTTGACAGGTTCAGTAAGATGGCACATTTCGTTGCTCTTCCTGCACTCCCTAATGCTAAAACTCTGGCGCAGGTGTTCATTAGGGAGATCGTTAGACTTCATGGGTTGCCTTCTGATGTGGTGTCAGATAGGGGGTCTCAGTTTGTGTCCAAATTTTGGAGGGCATTTTGTTTACGTCGGGGGATGCAATTGTCATTTTCCTCGGCTTTTCATCCGCAGACCAATGGTCAGACAGAGCGTCTGAATCAGAGCTTAGAGACATATCTCCGGTGTTTTGTCTCAGAGAACCAAGAGGACTGGTCTTCTTTCTTGCCTCTGGCAGAGTTCGCTCTTAACAACAGGCGGAGCGAGTCCACTGGTAAGTCCCCGTTTTTGGGGCATATGGTTTCCATCCCCAGTTTTGTACTTTCAATGGGGGGGGCCCTTCTGGGGTTCCTGAGGAGGAGCGTTTCTCGTCGTCACTTGCTTCTGTGTGGAGAGGTGTATTGAATAATCTGAGTGCGATGGGGAACCGTTACAAACGTATGGCTGATAGGAGGAGAGTTTCTGGTCCAGATCTGAATGTGAACGATCTGGTATGGTTGTCTACCAGGAATATAAAACTTAAAGTGCCCTCCTGGAAACTGGGTCCCAGATTCATCGGGCCGTACAGGATCAGTTCCATAATTAATCCTGTGGCATTTCGTCTGGACCTCCCTCCTACGTTTAAAATTCATAATGTGTTCCACAAGTCATTACTTAAAAGGTATGTGGCACCAGTCATACCGTCACCTCTACCTCCTCCTCCTGTGTTGGTCAATGGTAACTTGGAATTTCAAGTATCAAAGATCATTGACTCACGTCTGAATCGCCGGTCCCTTCAGTACTTGGTGCATTGGAAGGGGTATGGTCCAGAGGAGAGGACGTGGGTCCCTGCGTCTGATGTTAACGCAGATCGTTTGGTTCGGACCTTCCACAGAACTCACCCGGGCAGGCCTGGCCCTGAGGGTCCGGAGGCCCCTCGTAGAAGGGGGGTACTGTCATGTGTGCATTGCCACGAAGATCGTCGCGGTTGCACATTTTGACTTCTCACAGCTGAGCTGCTGTTTCTTTGTGTTTGGCAGCTAGGGAGTTAATTCTGTCTGTGCTCGGTGCTGGGACTGGTGCAGTTTCTCCCGGCTGCAATTGATTATTTGTTGATTGGTTTCCTTTAAATTTCTGGTTGTCTGCTTGGGGAGTTGCCAGTGAAACCTTCATGCAGACCACAGATAGGAATGAATCTGTATAGACTTTAGTTGTGAGCTCCTTAGTTGTTCTAAGCTCAACTTGGTTAGAGTTTATTTCCCAGACCATTTATGTTCCTTTGGTGTTTGAGTGTGTATGTAAGCGAGTGTTATCCTGTCTGTCTTATATGTCTTATCTGTGTATTTAGCTGAGATCAGCCCATATCCCTTTGGTGGTAGTCAGGATCCTTCTTAGGACTGATTACAGGGTTCAGGGTCTGATAGGAGACAGGGTTAGGTTGGAGACTTGGACCTCTGAACCATTATCAGTACCTCCAAGGTGAGGGATTAGTTAGGACCCCAGTTTAGGGTCAGGTTAGATCCCGGTCCACCTCTTTCCTGTTTCAGCTCATCAAGTCCTCAAGATTAACCCTGAGTTCAGCAGATATCGTGTCAGGTAAATCTATTCTATACTTACATGCTGATGTTGCTATACTAGTTGTTGTATAGAGTGTTGTTCCTGTATTAATAGTTTACTGACATTGTATACATATCATTAGACAGCGTGACACTACCATCCAAGAACAATTGAAAACCAAATTACAAGAGCCACCAGAATATCAAGGAATCACCTGCTACATTACAAAACTAAAGAAGAAAATAACCGGGTGCCTCTAGTGGTCACCTACAATCCAAATCTGGAGATGCTAAGGGGAGCTGCACGGAAACTACAGCCTTTACTACAAAAAGATGCCCGATTACAATCCATATTTCCAGACCTCCCACTACTATGTTTTAGGCAGCCCCCAAATCTAAGAAGCATCATTGTCAGAAGCTCCCTGTCCTCCCCAACAGCTGCAGGAACCTTTCCTTGCAACCAGAAGAAGTGTAAAACCTGTGCATCTATAATGACCACGGACAAGATAAAGATCCCCAACTCCCATCAGGACTACAAGATCCCAGGTACTTTCAGCTGCATCACATCTAATGTGGTGTACCTAATTATATGTACTAAATGTCCAACTGGGGGTCTGTATGTGGGGGAGACCGGGCAAAAACTGAGAACAAGGATGAATTCTCATCGTCACACAATAAGAGAAAAAAGAATGGATTTACCTGTGGCAAAACACTTTTGTATGCCCGGTCATAGCATGATGGATATGGAATTACTGGTATTAAAATCTAACTTCAAATCTGAGAACGATAGAAAGGTTTGGGAATACAAACTTATGATGACCTTTGACACTCTTAGTGCTGGAATGAATATATCACACGGATTCATGTCATTCTATATCAATTAAGGAATCTGCGTCTCTGACCTTCTAGGGGCATCAAAACACAACACCAGACCCCAATCAGAGGGCAATAAAACTTTCTCTCCTTATCTATGAACTGTTCCAATATTTATGTTCATCCCTCTGCCATAATGACAGTTCTGCTTCACGTCACTTGTCTTACCTATTGCACTATTCCTGTGTCCTGTTGTATATATAAATATGTGATTCTTCAGGTTTTGTTTTAGTCTTTGCCTGATGAAGAGACCTGAGTAGTCTCGAAAGCTTGCAATTTGTTACCATCTTTTCAGTTAGCCATTAAAAGGTATCAACCACTGAGGACTCTCAAGTCTAAATATTTTTCTATCTTTTTTGTAGGAATTTGGTCTTAAAAGTACTACATCTTAGACCTCAGATATTGGACAACAATGACGATTTTGACTCAACGGATAGACAGGTTTTACGTGACTTGCTTGATCTTCTTCAGGAGAATCAAGTCACTAGTGGTAAGCATCTGTTTCCACATAGAAACAAATCACATGCGGCTCCACCATTTTCTCTAGTCCCAGCCATACGCATATTTTTTGAACTGGTTAAGAAAGACATACTTTCTCTATCCTCTTCCTGTCCCTTCACTAAAAATCGAAATTCTGCTGAAAGGGCGGCAGTTCAAACTCTTAGATCCAATTCGTCCTTCATCATCAAGGAGGCGGACAAGGGGGGGAATGTGGTTTTGTGGCCATATGCACTTTACTTGGAGGAAGCACATCGGCAATTAGACAACACTAGATACTATCGCAAATTACCATCTGATTCTACGGGTATTTTCTCGGTTAAGCTTAGAAAGATATTGGACAAGGCTAAGGACCTGGGTATCATTAATAATCAAGAGCACACCTTTATGTGGGTTGAACATCCCGTTACTCCCACATTCTACATGCTACCCAAAGTCCATAAGAATGTTAAGAAACCACCTGGACGTCCAATTGTTGCCAGTATCGGCAGTCTTTGTGAAAAGATCTGCATATATGTTGATTTTTTTCTACAACCGCTTGTCAAAGAGTTACCATCCTTTGTCCAGGATACATCACATTTTGTTAGGATTTGTCAGGGGATGCAGATTTCTACGGGTAACATCCTTGTGACTTGTGATGTAGAATCTTTATATTCTAATATAGGGCATGAAGTGGGCAGTATGGCGGTCATGTATTTTTTTGACCAACTATCCAACTCTGATCGAATGCACGACTCCTTGATTTTGGACCTACTTAAGTTTGTGTTGACACACAATTTTTTTCTGTTTGATCGTTCTTTTTATTTACAGACATCAGGAGTGGCGATGGGGGCTTGCTGTGCTCCGGCCTTTGCCAACCTTTTCTTAGGTTGGTGGGAGGCGACTGTGGTGTTCTCTTCTGCCTCTTTTAGGAATTATCCAAAAAAAGGCTGCACTCAAGCATACTAAAGCATGACAACATGGAATACATGAAATTTTGAATAGCAATATGGCTTTGGAATATAAGGAAAAATTTGAGACGCTTAGTATAAACATTTGGCCAAACATTTTAAAGCCCAACAACCATCGTCAAGGTGGTCTCAATTCTGTTGAGTCCCTAACCTAATGTGAACATACCTCTATTAGGCTGATATCTGAATTTCTGGGTGAATATGCACCTCTGTCAGTAATGCCTGCATTTATGGGTAAAGTAGGGACCTGGTGTAATTAAAATCACCACCTGGTGGGGGCGGAGTGCTCGGTCAGCAAGCTAACATTCAAAAGACAAAAAACCTGACTGGCACTTCCAGACTAATGTGAACTAGGTGCAAACCAAAGGGAGCTACCATCATGTAAAACATCCAAAAAAAGGTTGCACTCAAGCATACTAAAGCATGACAACATGGAATACATGAAATTTTGAATAGCAATATGGCTTTGGAATATAAGGAAAAATTTGAGACGCTTAGTATAAACATTTGGCCAAACATTTTAAAGCCCAACAACCATCGTCAAGGTGGTCTCAATTCTGTTGAGTCCCTAACCTAATGTGAACATACCTCTATTAGGCTGATATCTGAATTTCTGGGTGAATATGCACCTCTGTCAGTAATGCCTGCATTTATGGGTAAAGTAGGGACCTGGTGTAATTAAAATCACCACCTGGTGGGGGCGGAGTGCTCGGTCAGCAAGCTAACATTCAAAAGACAAAAAACCTGACTGGCACTTCCAGACTAATGTGAACTAGGTGCAAACCAAAGGGAGCTACCCTCATGTAAAACATCCAAAAAAAGGCTGCACTCAAGCATACTAAAGCATGACAACATGGAATACATGAAATTTTGAATAGCAATATGGCTTTGGAATATAAGGAAAAATTTGAGACGCTTAGTATAAACATTTGGCCAAACATTTTAAAGCCCAACAACCATCGTCAAGGTGGTCTCAATTCTGTTGAGTCCCTAACCTAATGTGAACATACCTCTATTAGGCTGATATCTGAATTTCTGGGTGAATATGCACCTCTGTCAGTAATGCCTGCATTTATGGGTAAAGTAGGGACCTGGTGTAATTAAAATCACCACCTGGTGGGGGCGGAGTGCTCGGTCAGCAAGCTAACATTCAAAAGACAAAAAACCTGACTGGCACTTCCAGACTAATGTGAACTAGGTGCAAACCAAAGGGAGCTACCCTCATGTAAAACATCCAAAAAAAGCAGCCTGGTGGTGATTTTAATTACCAAATGTTGGCCAAATGTTTATACTAAGCGTCTCAAATTTTTCCTTATATTCCAAAGCCATAATGCTATTCAAAATTTCATGTATTCCATGTTGTCATGCTTTAGTATGCTTGAGTGCAGCCTTTTTTTGGATGTTTTACATGAGGGTAGCTCCCTTTGGTTTGCACCTAGTTCACATTAGTCTGGAAGTGCCAGTCAGGTTTTTTGTCTTTTGAATGTTAGCTTGCTGACCGAGCACTCCGCCCCCACCAGGTGGTGATTTTAATTACACCAGGTCCCTACTTTACCCATAAATGCAGGCATTACTGACAGAGGTGCATATTCACCCAGAAATTCAGATATCAGCCTAATAGAGGTATGTTCACATTAGGTTAGGGACTCAACAGAATTGAGACCACCTTGACGATGGTTGTTGGGCTTTAAAATGTTTGGCCAAATGTTTATACTAAGCGTCTCAAATTTTTCCTTATATTCCAAAGCCATATTGCTATTCAAAATTTCATGTATTCCATGTTGTCATGCTTTAGTATGCTTGAGTGCAACCTTTTTTTGGATGTTTTACATGAGGGTAGCTCCCTTTGGTTTGCACCTAGTTCACATTAGTCTGGAAGTGCCAGTCAGGTTTTTTGTCTTTTAGGAATTATGTCAGATATTGGTCTCAATATATCGACGACATATTCTTTGTTTGGACAGGATCGGTTGAGGACTGTCAGGAATTCATTTCTGATTTAAATCAAAATGCTTTGAATATTATTCTTACGCATCATACTTCTTCCGTGTCTGTCACTTTTCTAGATCTTGAGGTTAAAATTGAGAACAATTCCATCAATACGACACTTTTTCGGAAACCGACGGCTACGAATAGTCTTCTGGACTATCGTAGTTTCCATCCGCCACATATTAAGAGAGGTGTCCCCATTGGACAATTTTTAAGAGCCAGAAGAAATTGTTCTTCGGACTCGGACTTCTCACGTGAAGCTTCAAATCTGACTAATCGCTTTAAAACGAGGGGTTATCCACATGGTACTATTTCTGCCGCCTATCAACGTGCCAAGAATTCGACACAGAATTCCCTTTTAACTTCTAAGGCAAGGATGTGTGATAATAAACCTAGATTCACCACTAAATATAACACTCATTGGAATCAAATTCAACATATTCTAACCAAACACTGGAGTATTTTATCTATGGACATACAGACTTCAAGGGTCATTAGCGAACAACTACTTTTGACCGCCAGACGGGCGCCTAATCTTAAAGACATTTTAACTAAAAGCCATTATGAGAGGCAGACAACACGTTTGAACCGGGGTATTACTCTCAGAGGTTCATTCCCTTGTGGCAATTGTATGATATGTACCTACATGCACCCAGTTCGTGACTTTTTTTTTATTAATCCATTGGATGATAGCAAACACAAATTGAAGAATTATATTAATTGTAAAACCAGTGGTGTTATATATGCTCTTATCTGTCCATGTTCTCAGGTATATGTGGGCCAAACATCACAAGAATTGAGACGTCGCATTCAGAAACATTTCTCGACTATTAATCTGGCTCATTCGGATCAGATTAAGGGTAAGCCTCTAACTTCGGTGGCTTCACACTTCTTGACACACCACTCGGGTAGGATTGGTGACACCCGATTGGTTGGCCTAGAGAGGGTGGTGGTTTCAAATCGAGGGGGTTCTTCCAAAAAATTACTTCTACAAGTTGAATCTCATTGGATATCTAACCTTCGATCTACTACCCCTACAGGTTTGAATGAAGAACTTCTATTCTCTGGATTTCTGGGTTAGAATATATTACTACTTTGGATTGCTTAACTCTCCTCATTTATATGGAAGCCTGGATACCTCCTTATGGTTGGAACATCTCCAAGGATCCCCTTTGTCTCTGGAGTGGTAAGCACGTTCCCGGTGCTATAATACAATGATGTATCTATCAAATGGTCTTTAGGTCGCTCCTCGACCTGTACGTCTTTTCCCTGTATTACCATCTGCCAGTTTTGGTGGATCCATTCAATTGTTGGATTGTAGGTCTTGCCTCCTTTCCATGGGTGGGTTTCTATATTATCCCCTCAGGTATTTTTATATAGTCTGAACTTGCCATTTAAGGCATCTTTGTGGGTTAGGTGTTGGACCCATTCTTGAGAGTTACCTGTATGGATATAGGCTGTTGGTTCGATCATGGTATACTAGGGATTTATTTTAGGTTTACTACAACATCTATATTCGCTTTGATAGGAATTTATTCTTCAATCGATACTTTATTTGGTATTTTTTGGTGATTCTGACACTGTTTTACCATCCTTTATTGTAAGGAATTTTGGTCAGTTTATTATTACATTTATATTCATTCATTTATTTTTCTTTTTTGGCACTGTTTATTATTTCATTTTCTGTATTTACTATTATTTTTTTTTTATTCCACTTTTGCATTATTTTTGTATCATAATTTCTTATTTTTGTTTTTTATTATATTTTTTTATATTTATTTTTGTTTTAATTTTTTTGGGTCAACATATATTTTTTGTTTTCTTAATATTTTTGATTATTTGTCATTTTTGGTTTATAATTATTTTTATTATTATTATTATTATTTTAGTTATGATTATTATTTTTATTATTTATATTTTTCTTTTTGTTGCCATTAATCATCATCATATCTACTTCCATATACAGGTTTCTCATTCGGAATGACTTACACCTTGCCATTATCTTTGGTTATGGATATGCACTTCTTTGGTATGATTGCAATATGACTGCGGTATGATTGTTCCACCAGGCTCTCTATGTCTCTTTGTGTACCTCTTCATCTGTTAGTTACGTTCTGGCACTACAGACTTCTCTTCCACTTAGCGCATGCGCGGCTTCCTGGTGACTCCTGCGTGTCAGTGGACGCGACATGCGTTCCACTGCACGCATGCGCAGTTGGTTATAGAGGTGCAGAGACGTCTGCACCTCTTACATACTTGACTCACGCCCACATTGCTCACAGGCCTGACCTGCGTCCGGATTACTTCCGGTAATACGTTTGCCTGACGGCTCACAGCTGTTGCTTCTTATCTGAATACCCACATGGATATTTAAACCACTTCAGCTTTTGACCACTACACCTTCCCTGATGAAGCCGCACGGGTTGCGGCGGAACGCGTGGGACCGCAGTGTCTCCCTGTCCTGAGTCTCCGCTCGGTTCTCTCATGCCTTTATCATGAGGTCTGTTCTAGGGTAATTATGTTTTTGTAACGGCTACACATGCCGTTGATACTATTTTTCTTTTGTTTTTGAGCTCTTGAGTTTCCTCTGTTTATCCATACAGGTTCTCTCACTTTACATGGGGGGTTTATCTTTTTCCCCCGCCTTTTACTTGGATTGCTTACCCCTTATGCAATTGGGTGTCTCATATTATTTTTGAGTTTGCATTAGGTAATATAATTCTTTTTCTGCAGGTTATTATTATATGCCTGAAAACTATATATTTACATTTATGTTGTTCTATTGATTATTATTATTTTTTCCATGTTACTGCATTGATCATTGTTCTTTTGTTATTATTATTTTTCTCTTCATTATTGTATTCGTATTGCTTTATATATTGTGTTGTAATACCCTAGCTATGAGCACAGGCGGTTCTCTCAGGACTGGAGTCACTTTGTTTTTATATATATATTTTATTTCACTTTTTGTATGAACCAATAAAATTTGATATTATTGCATTTATCATCATTTGGTGGAGTGTGCATTACTACGGTAGTTCTTTCTTCTTTTGCCATTATTGTTGTTTTTCTACCGATTTGCACCACCCTATTCTATTTATTATTATTTGATGCGCCCATCCCCCTTCACCTTTATGAGGTAATAACTCAGGAACGCTTCAACGGATCCTAGCGATTCTGAGATTGTTTTTTTGTAATATATTGGGCTTCATGTTAGTGGTAAATTTAGGTCGATAATTTTTGCGTTTATTTGTGAAAAAAATGAAATTTGTCGAAAATTTTGAAAATTTCACAATTTTCAAATTTTGAATTTTTATTCTGTTAAACCAGAGACTTATGTGACACAAAATAGTTAATAAATAACATTTCCCACATGTCTACTTTACATCAGCACAATTTTGGAAACAAAATTTTTTTTTGTTAGGATTTTATAAGGGTTAAAAGTTGACCAGCAATTTCTCATTTTTACAGCAAAATTTACAAAACCATTTTTTTTGGGACCACCTCACATTTGAAGTCACTTTGAGGGGTCTATATGGCAGAAAATACCCAAAAGTGACACCATTATAAAAACTGCACCCCTCAAGCTACTCAAAACTACATTCAAGAAGATTATTAACCCTTCAGGTGCTTCACAGGAACTAAAGCAACGTGGAAGGAAAAAATGGACATTTTAATTTTTCCAACAAAAATTTTATTTTAGCATCAATGTTTTCATTTTTGCATGGGCAACAGGATAAAATGGATCCTAAAATTTGTTGGGCAATTCTCCTGAGTACACAGATACCTCATATGTGGTCATAAACCACTGTTTGGGCGCACGGCAGGGCTCAGAAGGTTAAGGAGCGCCATTTTGGAATGCAGACTTGATGGAATGTTCTGCGGGCGTCATATTGCGTTTGCAGAGCCCCTGATGTGCCTAAACAGTAGAAACCCCCCACAAGTGACCCCATTTTGGAAACTAGACCCCCCCAAGGAGCTTATTTAGATGTGTAGTGAGCACTTTGAACCCCCAAGTGCTTCACAGAAGTTTATAAACACAGAGCAGTGAAAATAAAATCATTTTTGTTTCTCAAAAATCATTTTTAGCCCGCTATTTTTTATTTTCCCAAGGGTATCAGGATAAATTGGACCCCTAAAGTTGTGGTCCAGTTTGTCCCGAGTACGCTGGTACCCCATATGTGGGGGGGTAACCACTGTTTGGGCACACGTCAGTGCTCGGAAGGCATGTAGTGACGCTTTGAAATGCTGACTTGATGGAATGGTCAGCGGGCATCTTGTTACGTTTTCAGAGCCCCTGATGTGCCTAAACAGTAGAAACCCCCCACAAGTGACCCCATTTTGTAAACTAGACCCCCCAAGGAACTTATCCAGATGTGTGGTGAGCACCTTGAACCCCCACGTGCTTCACAGAAGTTTATAATGCAGAGCCGTAAAAATAAAAAAATAATTTTTTTCCTCAAAAATTGATTTTTTTAACCCGCAATTTTTTATTTTCACAAGGGTGACAGGAGAAATTGGACCCCAAAAGTTGTTGTACAGTTTGTCCTGAGTACACTGGTACCCCATATGTGGGGGGGAACCACTGTTCGGGCACACGTTGGGCTCGGAAGGGAAGTAGTGACGTTTTGAAATGCTGACTTTGATGGAATAGTCTGCGGGCATCATGTTACATTTGCAGAGCCCCTGATGTGCCTAAACAGTAGAAACTCCCAACAAGTGACCCCATTTTGGAAACTAGACACTGCACGGAACTTATCTAGATGTGCGGTGAGCACTTTGAACCTCCAAGCGCTACACAGAAGTTTATAACACCCGGGCATGAAAAAAAAAATCATATTTCCACAAACATGATCTTTTAGTCCCCAATTTTTTTATTTTCCCAAGGGTAACAGGAGAAATTAGACCCCAAAAGTTGTTGTCCAATTTGTCCTGAGTACGCTGATATCCCATATGTAGGAGAAAACTACTGTATGGACACAAGTCGGGGCCCGGAAGGGAAGTAGTGACATTTTGAAATGCTGACTTGATGGAATGGTCTGCGGGCGTCATGTTACATTTGCAGAGCCCATGATGTGCCTAAACAGTAGAAACCCCCCCAAGTGACCCCATTTTGGAAACTAGATCCCCCAAGGAACTCCTCTAGATGTGTAGTGAGCACTTTGAATTTCCAAGTTCTTCACAGAAGTTTATAACGCTGAGCTGTGAAAATAAAAAATTATTTTTTTTCCACAAAAATAATTTTTTTAGTCCCCAATTTTTTTTTCCCAAGGGTAACAGGAGAAATTAGACCCCCAAAGTTGTTGTGCAATTTTTCCTGAGTACGCTGATACCCCATATGTGGGGGTAAACCACTGTTTGGGCACACGTCGGGGCTCGGAATAAAGGGAGCACTGTTTCACTTTTAACAGCCAATCAGAGCGATCATAGCCACGTGGGGGTTAAGCCAACCCCCCCGTGGTGAAGCACAAAGGGTCTTGTGCCTGCGGGTCGAGTGACCTTTCAGTGACCCGGTCACCTGACCCGCAGGAAGGCGATCCTTTCATGACACATACGCTGTGTCACAGGTCGGGAGGGGTTAAAATCCGAAATGTTGGCCTACTGAAATGTATGTTCAGTAAATGCACTCAATACTTGGTCGGGGCTACTTTGGCATCAATTGCTGCTTCAATGCAACGTGCCATGGAAGCAATCAGGCTGTGGCACTGCTGAGGTGTTATGGAAGCCCAGGTTGCTTTGATAGCAGCATTCAGCTCGTCTGCATTGTGGGGTCTGGTGTCTCTCATCTTCCTCTTGACAATACTCCATAGATTTTCTATGGGGTTAAGGTCATGTGAGTTTGCTGGCCAATCAAGCACAGTGATACTGTTGTTTATAAACCAGGTATTTGTACTTTCGGCAGTGTGGATAGGTGCAGAGTCCGGCTGGAGAATGAAATTTCCATCTCCAAAAAGCGTATTCACAATCAATGATGGTTTTGGGAGCCATGTCATCTGCTGGTGTAGGTCCACTGTGTTTTATCAAGACCAAAGTCAGCGCAGCCGTCTTCCAGGAAATTTTAGAGCACTTCATGCTTCCCTCTGCCGACAATCTTATTGGAGATTAAAATTTCAGCAGGACTTGGCACCTGTCCATACTGCCAAAAATACCAATTCCTGATTTAAAAACAACAGTATCACTGAGCTTGATTGGCGAGCAAACTCGTCTGACCTTAACCCCATAGAGAATCTATGGGGCATTGTCAAGAGGAAGATGAGAGACACCAGACTCAACAATGCAGACGAGTTGAAGGCTGCTATCAAAGCAACCTGGGCTTCCATAACACCTCAGCAGTGTCACAGGCCAATCGCCTCCAAGTAACGCCACATTGATGCACTAATTGATGCCAAAGGAGCCCCGATCAAGTATTGAGTGCATTTACTGACCATACATTTCAGTAGGCCAACATTTCGGATTTTAAAACCATTTTTCAAGCTAGTGTTATAAAGTATTCTAATTTACTGAGATAATGACTTTTGGGTTTCCATTGGCTGTAAGCCATAATCATCAACATTAACAGAAATAAACACTTAAAATAGATCACTCTGCTTGTTATGGCTCTATATGAGTTTCACTTTTTGTATTGAAGAACTGAAATAAATTAACTTTTTGATGATATTCTAATTTAGTTAGATATAACATTTACAGGTGCATCTAAGTGACGTGAATAGTATATAGGGTGACACAATTAAGGGCTGTGCCAAAAGTATATAAATCTATTCTATTATTTCTAAACACCCTTTCATCTCTGCACAATCATCTACTCTATTATTTCTAAACACTGTTTTTCGGTGATTACTTTGTATCTCCGTTCATACTGCACCCACACACACAATGATAATCCATGTGAAAGGTAAACTTGCCCCCTTCAGCAAGAAAATAGCCAAACAAACCAAACATCCACGATTTGATCATAAAATACAGTTTAAACATTAATTTTCATAAACCTGCAGAAAGGCACAATGACCTGCCGCTGGCACCACAGTACCCAAAGCACACTACGACAAAGCTGCTTACAGACATCACAAACAAATCCAAACATTTGCCTTGGGGTCTTTCCAGCTTGCCGAACTGCTTGCCCAGCCTATTTTAGCCAAATTGGAGGATTGCACACTTCACTTTAGGTGAGGCACATATGCAAACACATTTCTATACATGCACTGTCTATTGAATTGCACACTTGCTCCGTTCATACTCCACCCACACAAACAAATGATACACCATTTGAAAGGTCAAATTACCTGCAGGTGGCACCACACTACCCCAGAACACACTACCACAAAGCTGCTAACAGACACCACAAATAAATCCAAACATTTGTTTTGGGGTCTTTCCAGCTTGCTCAAGTGCTTGCCCAGCCTATTTCAGGGACATTGGAGGATTGCACACTTCACTGCAGGTGAGTCACATATGCAGACACATTTGTAAACATATAAAATGGAATGAGTTTGCGCACATATAAACTCCAGAACACAAGGGAATCAGAAAGGAAATGTATATGTGTCTATTGAGCGACAGTATATAAAAAACAATAAAATGCGTATACAATAATACAATCATGCATGGGTGAATGTAGCACTAAGTAGACTGATAGAATCCTTAAAAAGGGGCTTGATATATGAACACATACATAGGAGAGCAGGGCAGGCCAGACAGGTGCTGGTAGTGGGGGACTCAATTATTAGGGAACAGATAGGGCAATCTGTCACAAAGACAGGGATCGTCGAACAGTGTGCTGCCTACCTGGCGCTCGAGTCCGACACATCGCTGATCGGGTTGACAGATTACTGGGAGGGGCTGGTGAGGACCCAGCAGTCATGGTGCACATTGGCACAAATGACAAAGTTAGAGGTAGGTGGAAGGTCCTTAAAGATGATTTCAGGGAATTAGGCTGCAAGCTTAAAGCAAGGACCTCCAACGTGGTATTTTCTGAAATACTGCCGGTACCACGTGCCACACCAGAGAGGCAACGGGAGATTAGGGAGGTTAATAAGTGGCTCAAGAATTGGTGTAGGAAGGAGGGGTTTGGGTTCCTGGAGAACTGGGCCGACTTCTCAGTTGGCTACAGGTTCTATGCTAGGGATGGGCTGCACCTCAATGGGGAGGGTGCAGCTGTGCTGGGGGAGAAAATGGCTAGAAGGTTGGAGGAGTCTTTAAACTAGGGACTGGGGGGGAGGGTATTCATTTTATAGGAGGGGAAGGCAGTACAGATAGAGACCTGGGCACAAATAATGAAATTGGGGGTGGGGGTGGCATGGGGGGTGGGGTTAGAACAGTTAATAATTTAAGAAAGAATAGAGGTTCAGAGAGATACATAAAGTGCATGTATACTAATGCTAGAAGCCTCACCAACAAAATGGCGGAATTAGAATTAATTTTGTTGGAACATAATTATGACATGGTGGGGATATCTGAGACTTGGCTGGATGAGAGCCACGACTGGGCGGTTAATTTACAGGGCTATAGTCTGTTTAGAAATGACCGTAAAAATAAGCGAGGTGGGGGTGTGTGTTTATATGTAAAATCATCCTTAAAACCCATCCTGCGTGATATCTGTGAATCTAATGAAGATGTAGAGTCTCTGTGGGTGGAGATTAGGGGAGGGGGAAAAATAATAAATTACTGATAGGGGTTTGTTATAAGTCTCCTAAAATAATGGAAGCAACAGAGAATATCCTCGTAAAGCAAATAGATGAAGCAGCAACTCAAGGAGAAGTCATTTTATGGGGGACTTCAACTACCCTGAAATACATTGGGGAACAGAAACCTGCAGTTCCAGCAAAGGTAATAAGTTTTTGGCAACTATGAGAGACAATTACCTTTCACAACTAGTTCAGGACCCAACAAGAGGGGGGGCACTGCTAGACCAAATATTATCCAACAGGCCAGACCGCATATCAAATATAAGGGTTGGGGGTCACTTGGGTAATAGTGATCACAAAATAATAAGCTTTCATGTATCCTTTAATAAGATGTGTAGTCGAGGGGTTACAAGGACACTAAACTTCAGGAAGGCAAATTTCCAACGGATGAGAGATGATCTTGGTGCAATAAACTGGGACGATATCCTGAGACATAAAAATACACAAAGAAAATGGGAGACGTTTATTAGTATCCTGAATAGGACCTGTGCACAGTATATACCCTATGGGAATAAACATGCTAGAATTAGGAGGAAACCACTATGGCTAAATAGAGCTGTAAGGGGCGCAATAAGGGACAAAAAGAAAGCGTTTAGGGAATTAAAGCAAGTAGGTAGTGAAGAGGCATTAAATAAATACAGAAGACTGAATAAATTCTGTAAAAAGCAAAGCAAGACAGCAAAGATTGAGGCAGAGAGACTCATTGCCAGAGAAAGTAAAAATAATCCCAAAATATTCTTTAACTACATAAATAGCAAGAAACTAAAAAATGATAGTGTTGGTCCCCTTAAAAATAGTCTGGGTGAAATGGTGGATGAGGATGAGGAAAAAGCCAATATGCTAAATGACTTTTTTTCAACTGTATTTACACATGAAAATCCCATGACAGATAACATGATCAGAGATAAAAAAATGTCTCCATTAAATGTCACCTGCTTAACCCAGCAGGAAGTACGGCGGCGTCTAAAAATCACTAAAGTTGACAAATCCCCGGGCCCGGATGGGATACACCCCCGAGTACTGCAGGAATTAAGTACAGTTATAGATAGACCATTATTTTTAATCTTTAAAGATTCCATAATAACTGGGTCTGTACCACAGGACTGGCGTATAGCAAATGTGGTGCCAATATTCAAAAAGGGGGCAAAAACTGAACCTGGAAATTATAGGCCAGTGAGCTTAACATCTACTGTGGGTAAAATCCTGGAGGGTTTTTTAAGGGATACTATATTGTAGTATCTGAAGCTGAATAACCTCATGACACAGTATCAGCATGGGTTTACGAGGGACCGTTCTTGTCAGACTAATCTGATAAGCTTTTATGAAGGGGTAAGTTCAGGACTGGACCAAGGGAATGCAGTGGACGTGGTGTTCATGGACTTCTCAAAAGCTTTTGATACAGTGCCACACAAAAGGTTGATACATAAAATGAGAACAATGGGGATAGGGGAAAATATGTGTAAGTGGGTTAAGAACTGGCTCATGGATAGAAAACAAAGGTTGGTTATTAATGGAGCACACTCGGACTGGGTCACGGTTAGCAGTGGGGTACCACAGGGGTCAGTATTGGGGCCCCTTCTCTTTAACATATTTATTAATGACCTTGTAGGGGGCATACTGTCATGTGTGCATCGCCACGAAGATCGTCGCGGTTGCACATTCTGACTTCTCACAGCTGAGTTGCTGTTTCTTTGTGTTTGGCAGTTAGGGAGTTAATTCTGTCTGTGCTCAGTTCTGGGAATGGGTGCAGTTTCTCCCGGCTGCAATTAATTATTTGTTGATTGGTTTCCTTTAAATCTCTGGTTGTCTGTTTGGGAGTTGCCAGTGAAATTCTTCATGCAGACCACAGATAGGATTGTATCTGTATAGACTTAAGTTAAAGAGCTCCTTAGTTGTTTTAAGCTCACCTTGCTTAGAGTTTAATATCCCAGATCATTTATGTTCCTTCTGTGTTTGAGTGTGCATGCAAGTCTGTGTTTTCTCCAGTCTGTCTTATATTTCTAATCTGTGTATTTAACAGAGATCAGCCCATATCCCTTTGGTGGTAATCAGAATCCTTCTTAGGACTGATTACAGGGTTCAGGGACTGATAGGAGACAGGGTTAGGCTGGAGACTTGGACCTCTGAACCATTATCAGTACCTCCAAGGTGAGGGATTAGTTAGGACCCCAGTTTAGGGTCAGGTTAGACCCCCGGTCCTCTTCTTTCCTGTGACATTGTATCAAGTCCTCAAGATTAATCCTGAGTTCAACGGATATCGTGTCAGGTAAATCTATTCTATATTTACATGCTGATGTTGCTAATCTATATGTTGTATAGAGTGTTGTTCTTTTAAGAATAGTTTACTGACATCGTACACATATCATAAGACCGCGTGACACATACAGAGTAGTATTTCAATATTTGCAGATGACACTAAACTCTGCAGGGTAATAAATACAGAGGAGGATAATTTTATATTACAGGAGGATTTATGTAAACTAGAAGCTTGGGCTGATAAATGGCAAATGAGCTTTAATGGGGATAAATGTAAGGTCATGCACTTGGGTAGAACAAATAATATGTATAATTATGTGCTTAATTGTAAAACACTGGGCAAAACTGTCACTGAAAAAGACTTGGGTGTATGGGTGGACGACAAACTCACATTTAGTGGCCAATGTCAGGCAGCTGCTGCCAAGGCAAATAAAATAATGGGATGCATTAGACGAGGCATAGATGCTCATGAGGAGAACATAATTTTACCTCTATACAAGTCACTGGTGCGACCACACTTAGAATACTGTGTGCCCGGATGGGATACACCCCCGAGTACTGCAGGAATTAAGTACAGTTATAGATAGACCATTATTTTTAATCTTTAAAGATTCCATAATAACTGGGTCTGTACCACAGGACTGGCGTATAGCAAATGTGGTGCCAATATTCAAAAAGGGGGCAAAAACTGAACCTGGAAATTATAGGCCAGTGAGCTTAACATCTACTGTGGGTAAAATCCTGGAGGGTTTTTTAAGGGATACTATATTGTAGTATCTGAAGCTGAATAACCTCATGACACAGTATCAGCATGGTTTACGAGGGACCGTTCTTGTCAGACTAATCTGATAAGCTTTTATGAAGGGGTAAGTTCAGGACTGGACCAAGGGAATGCAGTGGACGTGGTGTTCATGGACTTCTCAAAAGCTTTTGATACAGTGCCACACAAAAGGTTGATACATAAAATGAGAAAAATGGGGATAGGGGAAAATATGTGTAAGTGGGTTAAGAACTGGCTCATGGATAGAAAACAAAGGGTGGTTATTAATGGAGCACACTCGGACTGGGTCACGGTTAGCAGTGGGGTACCACAGGGGTCAGTATTGGGGCCGCTTCTCTTTAACATATTTATTAATGACCTTGTAGGGGGCATACAGAGTAGTATTTCAATATTTGCAGATGACACTAAACTCTGCAGGGTAATAAATACAGAGGAGGATAATTTTATATTACAGGAGGATTTATGTAAACTAGAAGCTTGGGCTGATAAATGGCAAATGAGCTTTAATGGGGATAAATGTAAGGTCATGCACTTGGGTAGAACAAATAATATGTATAATTATGTGCTTAATTGTAAAACACTGGGCAAAACTGTCACTGAAAAAGACTTGGGTGTATGGGTGGACGACAAACTCACATTTAGTGGCCAATGTCAGGCAGCTGCTGCCAAGGCAAATAAAATAATGGGATGCATTAGACGAGGCATAGATGCTCATGAGAAGAACATAATTTTACCTCTATACAAGTCACTGGTGCGACCACACTTAGAATACTGTGTGCAGTTCTGGTCTCCGGTGTATAAGAAAGACATAGCTGAACTGGAGCGGGTGCAGAGAAGAGCGACCAAGGTTATTAGAGAACTGGGGGGTCTGCAATACCAAGACAGGTTATTACACTTGGGGTTATTTAGTTTGGAAAAACGAAGGCTTAGGGGTGATCTTATTACAATGTACAAATATATGAGGGGACAGTACAAAGACCTTTCTAATGATCTTTTTACTCTTAGACCTGTGACGGGGACAAGGGGGCATCCTCTACGTCTGGAGGAAAGAAGGTTTAGCCATAATCACAAATGCAGATTCTTTACTGTAAGAGCAGTGAGACTATGGAACTCTCTGCCGTCTAATGTTGTAATGAGTGATTCCTTACTAAAATTTAAGAGGGGACTGGATGCCTTTCTTGAAAAGTATAATATTACAGGCTATATTCACTAGTTTCCTAGATACAGCGTTGATCCAGGGAGCTAGTCTGATTGCCGTATGTGGAGTCGGGAAGGAATTTTTTTCCCCAATGTGAAGCTTACTGTTTGCCACTTGGGTTTTTTTTGCCTTCCTCTGGATCAACATGTTAGGGCAGGTTAGGATAGGATATGGGTTGAACTAGATGGACTGAAAGTCTTCCTTCAACCTTAATAACTATTAGTGTTGAGCGATACGATAATGCAAATATCGGCTATCGGCCGATATTAGCTCTATCGGCCTTTCGATAATTCGTTTCGATATTTTCGTCTTATCGAATACCGGAATCGGATTTGTCACTGTCACTGTGAGTGTCCGTCGGTCGGGTCTGTCAGGAGTCAGCGGCACTTACCTGGCAGAAGATCTCCGGCGGTCACGTCCTGGACTGCTTGATGGCCGCCATTATCTTCTCCCTGGCGGTCACATGCAGTTTTTCGCGATAACTGCAGTGACTGCAGGGTAATCCCGGCCGTAAAGCAGTCAGTCCGATGACGTCACCGCCGGGGAAGCAGGTAATCAGCTGTGCTGCGCCGGGATGACAGGCTCTGCCTGTCATTCTGATGTAGCAGAGCTGGATCGTCGTGGGACACTCGTTACTATGGACTGCGTCAGTCAGGTGGTATACTTTTTTTTTTTTTTCATTTTTTTTACAGGAGATCGATGGCGTCGCAGCAGGATGAGACAGTAATAAAAGAAATGAAAACTGTGTTTTTTTTTTTTTTTATTATTAAATTAAAAAAAATTTTTTGGAACATTCACCCGTCCGGGTACATAAACAATTTAACTATTTATTTACATACAGGGACCCTGTCCGGGTTATTTAGACTTCTTTGGCAGGGGTGTTCCAGGTACCACCTGGTACTCTTCTGGTGCTTGCCAAACATCCGAGACACCAAGGACCACCAGGACCTGATGACGCCGTGTGGCCTGTACAGTCAAGTCGTGACCCGCTATCTGGGTCTGTGTGGCCACCTCTTTCATCTCTCTCCGGGTCTGGAGCCCTATGTCACGGACTGTACGAACCCCAGGGGGCCTAACAGGCGCCGGGTACGGGCCAGCTATACTTATCATGTCCATAGCTGGGGCTGCTGAGGAGACCACTGAGGGAGGCTGGGGAGATTTACGGCGTGGGGTGGGCACTTTTGCAGAGGCCTGGATGTGGGAGGCTGAAGGCTTCGAGGGTCTCACAGGTTCCTGACACACTGGGGTAGGGGTCGCACCTGGTAACATTTAGGGCGTACCACCCATTGTAACCCCAGTGTCGGGTGTAAGTCACCAAGTCTCCTGGCAACAGGTCCTGTTGTGAATGGGTTTGAGATGAGTTCTGAGCAGAGGCTCCCTCTGGTGGTTACAAGCGGTACTAGTGAGGATTGGGAATCAGGTGTTACTGATTGGTCTTATTTAAGGGAATCATTTTCCCATCAGGGTTGCCGGTGATCAATTGTTCTGGTCTGAATCCTTCTTTCCAGTTTCCCTTGTAGCCTGCTGTGTCGTGTCTGCATCTCCTGCTATCAGATAAGACAATTTCTTATTTTGTGTTTTTGCTATATTTTTGCATTTTGTCCTGCACTTCTGTGGGGGCCTTCTGGGTCCCCTCCGGGGCTTTTGCCCTCTCAGTTTAGTCCAGCCACTGTGTTTTGTACTTTTGCTTTTTGCAGTTTTTTCAGTGGCTGCTGTTTTTGTTACACCAGAGAACTAATTTAGGTGGTAGAGGTCGTGTGATCTCAGGTGATTTTGAAATTAGTAGAGTTGGTGTTTTTCAGGGTTTTCTGGGATTGCAGTAAGTACCCTTCCTGTCTTTTTCTATTTAGATAGTTTGGGCCCCAGCGTTTGCTCATGCTATTTTCTTTCTGTGTCGGTATTTCCTCTTGTCTAACCGCCATTACATGTTTGGGGGCTTTCTATTATCTTTGGGGTTCTGCTCCGGGGCAGATAGCTTTCCTATTTCTATCTTTAGGTGTAGTTAGTTTCTCAGGCTGTGACGAGGCGTCTAGGACCATCGTAGGAACGCTCCACGGCTGCCTCTAGTTGCGGTGGTTAGTCAGGGTACTGCAATCTCATAGATTCCAACTGCTCTGGTGTATTTCCTTTTTTACCTGCACTCCTCAGCTACCGTAACATAACAGTATCACCGGCCATAAAAATTGTATGGTACTCACAGAAGGGAAAAAATATTTTGAAGGAAGAAAAGTTGTCAGAGATATTTTTCTGTTTGTTGCATTTTTTTTTTTTTTTTCCCTCTGTATCTCTGGGTGCTGGGGAGGATCTTTTCTCCCAATGGAGTTTGCACAGTTGTCTGGCCGTGTGGATCAGCTTGCCACTGAGGTTCGGAGTATTGCTGCATATCTTGCTAGGTTGCCTGTTGTGGAACCTAGGATCCCCATGCCAGATTTGTTTTCAGGGGATCGAGCTAAGTTTCAGAATTTCAAAAATAATTGTAAATTGTTTCTTGCCTTAAAATCTAAGTCCTCAGGAAACGCAGCGCAGCAGGTTCAAATTGTCATCTCTCTCCTGCGCGGCGATCCTCAGGATTGGGCTTTTTCCCTGACACCTGGGGATCCTGTTTTGAGTGATGTTGATGCATTTTTTCAGGCTTTGGGGTTATTGTACGATGAGCCTAATGTCACTGATCAAGCTGAAAAAGCCTTGTTGGCATTAAATCAGGGGCTTGATGACGCTGAGTTATACTGTCAGAGATTCCGTAGGTGGGCAGTCCTGACCAAATGGAATGACGACGCTTTGGCGGTCCTTTTCCGGAAGGGTCTGTCGGATAATGTAAAGGATGTTATGGTGGGATTCCCTGTCCCCTCTGGTCTCAATGATTCTATGTCATTAGCGATTCAAATTGACAGACGTTTGCGTGAGCGGAGAAGTATGCGTGGAGTGGTGTTGCCTTGTGAGCCAGCTGCTGAGCCCATGCAGTGTGATGGAGTGGTGTCTGGGGCACAGCGTCATGAGTTTCGAAAGCGCAATGGGTTATGTTTCTACTGTGGTGATGCCTCTCATGCTATTTCAGTCTGCCCTAAGCGGGGAAGACGTTTTGCACGCTCAGTTGTCTTGGGTAGTGTTCAGACTAAGTTTTTATTAACTGTCACTCTGATATGCTCTCTGTCCTCATTTTCTGCTCAGGCTTTCGTTGATTCTGGAGCAGCTATTAACCTGATGGATTATGATTTTGCTAAACGTTGTGGATTTCCCTTGATACCCCTACAGAAGTCTATTCCCCTACTGGGGATCGATTCTACCCTTTGGCTGAGAATAAACCCCAGTTTTCTACTCAGGTGATAATGAGGGTTGAACCTGATCACCAGGAGTGCTGCAAATTTTTGGTTCTATATAATCTGCATAACATTATCGTGCTGGGTTTCCCTTGGTTACAGTCTCATAATCCTGTTTTGGATTGGAAATCTGTGTCTGTAACCAGTTGGGGCTGCCAATGTGTTAATACCAACACTCCTGTTTTTTCTGCCTCCCCCAGGCTGAGAATGTTCCTGACTTTTTGTTTGATTTTTCTGATGTGTTTAGCGAAAGTAAATCTGCATCCTTACCTCCCCATAGGAGCTATGACTGCGCTATTGAATTAGTGCCAGGTAGTAAATTCCCTAAGGGTCGCCTTTTTAACTTGTCTGTACCTGAACATGACGCTATGCGGTCTTATATCAAGGAATCATTGGAGAAGGGTCATATCAGACCATCCTCTTCACCCTTAGGTGCCGGTTTTTTCTTTGTGGCCAAAAAAGATGGTTCATTAAGGCCGTGTATTGATTATCGTCTCTTGAACAATATTACTGTGAAATATCAATACCCGTTACCCTTGATTTCTGACCTGTTTTCCAGGGTGAAAAACGCTACTTGGTTTACCAAGCTTGACCTCAGGGGGGCGTATAACCTTATTCGCATTAAGCACGGGGATGAATGGAAGACGGCATTTAACACCCCTGAAGGGCATTTTGAGTACCTTGTGATGCCCTTTGGGCTCACTAATGCTCCTTCCGTCTTCCAGTCCTTCATGAATGACATTTTCAGGGATTTTGTGGACAAGTTTCTGATTGTTTATTTGGATGATATCTTGATTTTTTCTAATGACTGGGACTCTCATGTGAAACATGTTCGAACTGTATTCCAGATTTTGAGAGAGAATGCTCTGTATGTGAAGGGATCAAAGTGTCTTTTTGGCGTACAGAAGATCTCATTTCTGGGATTCATTTTGTCCCCATCTGTTATTGAAATGGACCCGGTCAAGGTTCAGGCCATCTGTGATTGGGTCCAACCTACTTCATTAAAGGCTCTTCAGAGATTTTTGGGTTTTGCCAATTTTTATCGTAAATTTATTGGTAATTTCTCTGTTATTGTTAAACCATTAACTGATTTGACCAGAAAGGGTTCTGATGTGGTGAATTGGCCTCCTGAGGCAGTCTCTGCGTTTCAGGAACTTAAGCAGAGATTCACTTCTGCTCCTGTTCTACGGCAGCCTGATGTTTCTCTGCCATTTCAGGTGGAGGTTGATGCCTCTGAAATTGGGGCAGGTGCCATTTTGTCCCAAAAAGATCCAGAGACCTCTAAAAGTAACCCTTGTGCCTTTTTCTCTCGAAAATTTTCTCCTACTGAACGTAATTATGACGTGGGTAATCGGGAGTTATTGGCCATGAAGTGGGCTTTTGAAGAGTGGAGACATTGGCTGGAGGGAGCCAAACATCAGGTGGTGGTCCTTACGGACCATAAGAATCTGGTCTATCTGGAATCTGCCAAGCGACTCAATCCTAGACAGGCCAGGTGGGCCTTGTTTTTCACACGTTTTAATTTTGTGGTTTCCTTTCTTCCTGGCACTAAGAATGTTAAGGCGGATGCCCTCTCGAGGAGTTTCCTTGCGGACTCTCCTGAGCTATCTGATCCCTCTGTTATTTTGAAGGAGGGTGTAGTTCTTTCCGCCATCTCGCCTAATTTGAGACTTGCTCTGAAGGGGTGTCAGGAGGATAGGCCCGAGCGCTGCCCTGTTGGAAAATTGTTTGTCCCGGACCAATGGAAAAAGAGTGTGATGTCTGAGATTCATTGTTCCGCATTGGCTGGGCATCCCGGAATTTTTGGTACCAGAGACTTGGTTAGTCGGTCCTTTTGGTGGCCTACCTTGTCTCGCGATGTCAGGGAATTTGTGCAGTCCTGCGGGACTTGCTCTCGCTCCAAGCCTTGCTCTCGCTCTAGTGGTTTGTTGATGCCATTGCCTGTGCCCAAGAGACCATGGACCCATATCTCTATGGATTTCATTTCCGATCTTCCTGTTTCTCAGAGAATGACCACCATCTGGGTAATTTGTGATAGGTTTTCCAAAATGATACATCTTGTGCCATTACCTAAGTTGCCTTCCTCCTCTGAATTGGTGCCGTTGTTCCTTCAGCACGTGGTTCGTTTACACGGCATTCCTGAGAACATTGTGTCTGACAGAGGAGTCCAGTTTGTTTCCAGATTTTGGAGGACTTTTTGTTCTAAACTGGGTGTTCAATTGTCTTTCTCCTCGGCATTTCATCCTCAGACCAATGGTCAAACTGAGAGAACAAACCAGACATTGGAGACTTATCTAAGATGCTTTGTGTCTGCTGATCAGGATGACTGGGTCTCTTTTTTGCCTTTGGCTGAGTTTGCTCTTAATAATAGGGCTAGCTCTGCCACTTTGATGTCTCCGTTTTTCTGTAATTCTGGGTTTCACCCTCGATTTTCTTCAGGACAGACGGAGGCTTCTGTCTGTCCAGGTGTTGACTCTGTTGTTGAGCGTATGCAGCAGATTTGGGACCAGGTAGTGGAGAGGTTGTCCCTCTCTCAGGAGAAGGCCCAGCGGTTTGCTAACCGGCATAGGACTGATGGTCCTCGGTTTAAAGTGGGGGACTTGGTCTGGTTGTCCTCAAAGAATATTCCTATGAGAGTAGCATCTCCTAAATTTAAGCCTAGGTTCATTGGACCTTATAAGATCATGGAGATTATTAATCCTGTTTCTTTTCGTTTGCTTCTTCCAGGGACATTTAAGATCCATAACGTGTTCCACAAGTCCTTGTTGAAGAGGTTTGTTGAGCCAGTGGTTCCTGCTGCTGTGCCTCCTGACCCTGTTTTGGTTGAGGGCAATCTGGAGTATGTGGTTGAGAAAATATTGGATTCTCGTTTTTCTAGACGAAGACTCCAGTATTTGGTTAAATGGAGAGGTTATGGTCAGGAGGATAATTCTTGGGTGTTTGCTTCGGACATTCATGCTAGGAGACTTATCCGTGCGTATCATAGAACTCATCCTGACCGACCTGGTTGCTCAAATGAGGGTTCGGTGACCCCTCCTCAAGGGGGGGTACTGTTGTGAATGGGTTTGAGATGAGTTCTGAGCAGAGGCTCCCTCTGGTGGTTACAAGCGGTACTAGTGAGGATTGGGAATCAGGTGTTACTGATTGGTCTTATTTAAGGGAATCATTTTCCCATCAGGGTTGCCGGTGATCAATTGTTCTGGTCTGAATCCTTCTTTCCAGTTTCCCTTGTAGCCTGCTGTGTCGTGTCTGCATCTCCTGCTATCAGATAAGACAATTTCTTATTTTGTGTTTTTGCTATATTTTTGCATTTTGTCCTGCACTTCTGTGGGGGCCTTCTGGGTCCCCTCCGGGGGCTTTTGCCCTCTCAGTTTAGTCCAGCCACTGTGTTTTGTACTTTTGCTTTTTGCAGTTTTTTCAGTGGCTGCTGTTTTTGTTACACCAGAGAACTAATTTAGGTGGTAGAGGTCGTGTGATCTCGGGTGATGATTTGAAATTAGTAGAGTTGGTGTTTTTCAGGGTTTTCTGGGATTGCAGTAAGTACCCTTCCTGTCTTTTTCTATTTAGATAGTTTGGGCCCCAGCGTTTGCTCATGCTATTTTCTTTCTGTGTCGGTATTTCCTCTTGTCTAACCGCCATTACATGTTTGGGGGCTTTCTATTATCTTTGGGGTTCTGCTCCGGGGCAGATAGCTTTCCTATTTCTATCTTTAGGTGTAGTTAGTTTCTCAGGCTGTGACGAGGCGTCTAGGACCATCGTAGGAACGCTCCACGGCTGCCTCTAGTTGCGGTGGTTAGTCAGGGTACTGCAATCTCATAGATTCCAACTGCTCTGGTGTATTTCCTTTTTTACCTGCACTCCTCAGCTACCGTAACATAACAAGGTCCCTCCCCGGGTGTCCTTCTGGGAGGTGAGCCTCCACGTCCCGCCGGGTCACAAAGACTTCTAAATAAAGTCCAGGCTCCTTGATGAAGCCCCACCCACCTTTCAATTTAAAGCTCCGTACTGCACCCTTACGCCGCGGCTCACTCAGGGTTCCTTTATCCTTTCTCATCCGGTCCTTATCTGCCCGGTCCTTCTCCAGGTGACGTTGGCGAAGTTTTAGGGTTTCTCGCTGCTCCCTTTGTCGTTCTGCTTCCCGCTCCAAACGTCTCCACTCTTCCTCCTGACGCCGGTTGTAATTCTCCTCCACCAGTTGCTCCATGTCTCCACCACTCCACTGCAGCTTACAGTGTCCGGTTTGCGGCAGCTCTCCTGTCGCCCCCCAGTCCTGGCGGCACTCCCCTGCGGAGGAAGCAGACGGCTCTAAATCAGATGACAGTCGGGGCTCCGGTACAGGCAGGTAGTGCTCTGGTGCCTGCGCGGCCTCCTCCATGAGGACGGGTGTCGCTTCTTCTGTCTCAGCGACGGGGGCAGACAGCGGGTTCTGGGGTGCTGATGGTGCTGCGGTTTTTGCAGGAACGGGTGCCTCCACTGCGACAACGTCAACCGGATCACATTGCAAGGGCTCCTCTACTATAACGGGTGCCTCACCTTTCGGTACAGACACTTCAGGTAAGAGGGATTGGCGCCGCTCCAAGTTTAGTTTTAGGACACGCCAGCTGGCTTCCATCCTGGCGACCTCCTCCCGGTGCCGGGCCAGGCCTCTCAGGGTATCCTCCGCTTCTTGCAGCGTAGGAGGGTTTACAGGCCGGGTGCCCAACGGTGATTCCGTGGCGATCGGGTCGCTTCCGTGGGGGGAGAGCTCTGACTGCTCCATCCCTTCCCACTTCTGCTCGTCGTGTCCATTAGCCATCTCTGCCAAGTCACATGTGTCATTAGCATCTGGAGAGGGCCCCTCTTTTGTAGGGAGGCGGGACCTTCGTGTTAGTTTCCGCACACTGAGGAGGATGAGGAGGCGGAACTCCAGAGCTGTGGGGCACGATGTTACATTGCAGTACCATTTACAGTGGGCGGCCATCGTTTTCACGCCACTGAGTGAGTGACACCCACGAAGAGCACGCCCTTCTTCTTCACCAGTGCCTCGTCGTGACGCAGATATGGCGGAAAAATGGCAAATACATTCTCTGATGATTTTAGCAATTCTCAAGCACAAAACCAGTGCAATTCAGGCACACAGGACTCGCTTATAGCGAGCTACAGAATCCTGTTCGTGACGCCCAAGTTGAGTCGCACAGAGCCAGAGGTTTTCGGGGTACTCGGCACCGAGCCCGTCGACTTCTATGGGGTATGTCACGTCTTTACCCGGCAATTGAATTAGAGTCGATTTTACTATGTAGAAGTGTATAAACTATAAATATATGTATATATATATATGTCACAATGACATGTATATATATATATATGTATTCTATGTGTGTATATTTTGTGTTTACAACGAAAGAAAGGGTTTTTTTTGTTGCGATATTTTGTTCCCATAGACTTACATGGGACTTCCGGTATCGAAATCGGATATCGACGATATTTAGTGCTATCGGCGATACAATTTCGATACGATATTTTTAGATATCGAGCAATATCGCTCAACACTAATAACTATGTTACTATGTTACTATGTTACATCCTGTATTTTTTTTTTTAATTCATTATTCAAGGTTTTTGTTTCCTCTTAATGTTTTTTTTGTTTCACATTTTATTTTAGGCTTCACAGCGTGCTCCCGACTCAGACGGTGAGGAGGGGGGAATTGATGTGGACCTCCTCATTGATCTGATCCGAGAGCGGGAGCCGCTGTGGAACATGGGGACCACTGCCATTCTGATCAGATAGTGACCCGTCGGCTCTGGGAGGAAATACTGATGTTGTATACTAACCAATTTGTACTATCTCGTTTCAGGGGAGAGAATTGTGAAGCGGTGGCGGTCTATCAGGGATCGCTTCAAGTAGGAGTTCAACAAAGGGATGCGGGCCCCAAGTGGATCTGCAGGATGCCAGAGCAAATATAAGTATGCAAGAGCCCTGGCGTTCCTTCGGGCAACAATGGTCACCAGAAGGTAAATATTCAAAAGGAAATGTTAACATGTCTAAATACATTTTTTTTTCCAGCCAGGGCCATTCAAATACAGTATATTGATTGTATTTTTTCTCTTTATTCCACAGCACGGTGACCAGTGCTCGGGTGCCCGCAGAGTTGGGCCCTTCTGGGGAGATCCCTGAGGAGACCGGCACCGAGGGACACTTTGACCGCCCCGACCCATCCGCACTGACACGTGAGCCCTCTTTCCCCTCCACCAGCACTGGAGCATCATGGTCACCTGCATTACATGAATCTGCTGGTGAGGAGATAGCATTCCCTTTACCCCACCCTTCTGCCACTGCCACCTCTAGTACACCTGCGGCTACTGGGCGGCAGCGGCAGAGGGGTCAGGAAAGGAGCTATGCGCCCGAGTTCTTGCATTTGAATGCATCTTTCCAGAACTGTCTCAAAGTATTATCTGAACAACTTGCCGCAGGCATTAATCAGATAAACACCAACATTTTGGAGGTGAAGACACTTCTGCAAACCATGCATTCGGAAGCAAGAACATGTCCAAATCACAGTTTTTTTTAGGTCTGTAGCCGAGCGCATGGATACGATATCTACTGACTAGCAGATGTATGTAATGCATACGTGCCACGCTGCTCTAGTGCAGGCTATCTCCCATCCTCCTCCATCCACCCCAGTCATTCCTCCACCTCCCCACCTCCAGCCGCCATCCCTCCTCCCCCTCCTATTCAATATCAGCCACCTCCCCAGTTCCAGCAACCTCCCCAGTATCAGCCACCTCCCCAGTACCAGCCACCTCCCCAACTCCAGCCACCTCCCCAACTCCAGCCACCTCCCCAACTACAGCCACCTCACCAACTCCAGTCACCTCACCAACTCCAGTCACCTCCCCAGTACCAGCAACCTCCCCAGTACCAGCCACCTACCCCATACCACACTCCTACCTCTTACCAATCTCTTTCCCCCTTCCAATTCCCTACCATATCACCTGCTCCTCCAGTCCCTGCCCCACCCTCCACTCCACCACCCATCACCTGTTCTGCCTCCAACTTGTCCTCCCATTCTCTAACTCTTTCCACCCCTTCACCTCTTACTGTTCCTTCCCCACCACCATCCCAGTCCTCTCTACACACTCCCACGGTCGAAGTGTCCTGCAGCCCCTCCAGTAGTATGTCCACCCCACACTACACAACTTTGTAATATATTTTACATAAAAAAAAACAAAAAACAGTCTTTTCATGAAAAAAAATCAAAATTTTATTAAAAAAAATTTTCAATTCACATTTAACAAAGTGGTTAAAAAAATATGATCAATAAAAGTTGAATTGGTTGATTACAATTCTGTCTGTCGTTTATTTCTAAGGTACCATATGTAAGGTTACATCTGTAAAAATAAAGGTAACATACAGTAAAAAGGTAAAACACAGTACCAACATTACATATATTTTGTGTATAAAAAATACATGCATAACATAGAAAAAAATGTACATAATACACAACAAGGTAGACTTGTTTTTTTTTTAAGTTAAACTGTAGGTAAAGGAGGTACTGTACATGACTTTGGTTCCAGTAATCAGCAATTTCTCAAACTCGGTCATCCTGCCAGTCTACTAGTCCTTTTGGTGACATAAAATATTCTGCAAATCTGTCCCTCATCCTTGAAACAGCCAGTGAACTGCGATTGGTATTGTTCTGGTAATCATGTAATGTGGTTTCTTGAGAGTCGTCCTCAATGGAAATCTGTTCTTTGCATATAACAAAATTATGCAGGACCACGCATGCTTTAATTACTTCGTCCACAGTGTCAGTCTTTAGATTTATCGCTGTCAATAGTACACGCCATTTTACTGTCAGGATACCAAAAGTGCACTCCACCATTGTTCTTGCTCTTGTGAGCCGGTAATTAAAAATGCGTTTGGTATGGGTCAATCCTCTGCTGGCATACGGCTTTAAAAGGTGTTCGGAGCGCTGGAATACCTCATCACCTACACACACGAAAGGCATAGGTGGCCCAGAAGTTTGAGGCAGCGGCCTAGGGGGTGGGAAATGGAAGGTGTTCCCATACAGTCAACGACCCATCGCAGAGAGTTTGAAGACCTGTGAATCATTTGACCGTCCATATGCCCCAATGTCCACAGCTGTGAATTTATATTCTGCATCACCGATGGCCATCAGGACAACAGAAAAATATTTTTTGTAATTGAAATATTCTGATCCTGTTCCCGCTGACTTTACAATCCGGATATGTTTCCCATCAACAGCTCCAAGGTAATTGGGAAACTGGCAGATCTGAAGAAACTTCTCCGCAATTTGCATCCACCTCTCTGTAGTTGGCTCAGGCAGAAATTCACTGACCAAACAGTCCCACAGTGCACGGCAGGTGTGCTTGATGATTCCCGATATTGTAGATATTCCAAGTCTAAACTGAAAATGTAGTGAGGAGAGCGATTCTCCACTTGCAAGGAATCTGTAAACAAAAAGAAAAAAAAATTAGTTCACAATCACAGCATTACATAGCAAAACTCAGCTATAACAATTGGAGATAGACAAAAAATTCATTTGAATGAAATAAACACACAGTTTTTGACCATTTTTAATTGCACTGGTATGACTTTGATTCCCTTTTTCTCCTGTAATAAAAAATAATAACAACAATACAAGTGTGTTCAAGCGAGCTGATCCAATACATATAACTTACCTTATAGTGACCATGAGACGCTCCGCTGGAGAAATCGAGAAGCGGCAATAGGTGTCACATCTTCTGATCTGATCTTCAATCCGCTCCACCAAGAAATCAAAATTTTCCTTCTTCATCTGAAGATATGAAAAAAAATTCTCAGGGTTTTCTCGCAGCTCCATGTTGAGTGTAGAATACACACCACGGGTTAGTCTCTGTGCTGTGATGGGGTGGATCCACATACAGCGTCTTCTGTGGCGCTGACGCATAATGCGCTGCTCTATCTTTCTCTCCTTCTCCATAACGATAATCTTCAAACGATTCGCCTCTGCAGTAAAATCCACAAGATTCTTGAAAATATTGCCAATAATCACATCCATCTTCACCAGTCACTTGCTCTTCTCTCCAACCTGCACTTTGCTCCTCTACAACCTGTCAAAGATAGGCTGTAGGAACACTGTATATATAGGTTTCCAGTAGCCAATCAGGTTTGGAAACAAAAGGGGCGTTTTGAAAACCTAATCCGTCAAAAAACGGATAAAAAACGGATGAAACTGATGTGACTGATCCGGTTTACTGCCTGATCCGCTAGACGGATCAGGCAGAAAACCAGACCCGACTCGTCAGGTTTTTCATAAAATAGTCGCATCCGGCGCTCCGGCACGACGTCAAAAAACTGATGTGTGAAAGTAGCCTAAACGACAACTTTGTAACTTAATTAATTCAATTAAATATTTTTTACCTTTTGTTTTACTATAAAATTTGAGTACTGAATTTACATTTTTCAGAGTATAAGTAAATTTATTAACCCCTTTACGACCTTGTAAGAATCAGCAAATAAGTGTAGTCTATATGACCCACTGAAGAATACTCTCAAAATGATATCTGACTAACTAGCAAGGAGAGACAATCTAAACTAAAACATAACTTTTATTGTGTACTGGATACAGTTTTCTTCTGGGCTCCTGCGTACCTGAGACCTGCAGAGAATTACAACAGAAGTGGTGAGACCAAATCATTTACTATTGAGCCCTGGAACTTTATTCAGGACTTGTGTTCTGCCTTCTTCCACGTATGACTGTGTGGCTTCCAGCATATGGCTAAATCCTTCATCCACTCCCAGTAAAAGACTGTATGGGTGTTTAAGTCTATATTTATTGAGATGATGTGAACAGCAATGGTAGATGATAACAGATGATATAGTGGAGGAAATTGGTGAACACAATAGTGGATGAGATCGGGTAAAAACTATAAGAGAAAAGACAGTATAATATGTCAATACTGGCAGATAACAGCAACAGCAGTAATACAGGAAGCTATTACATCAGCAGCAGGGTCTAAGCAACTTAAGCTGCCAGCATTACACTCAATGAACAGGGATGAATCACATGCAGTGCAAGGACATTACAACAAGCTGAAATACATTGCTGTTATGTTTTGGTAGCTGAGGAGAGCAGGCAAAAATGGCAATACACCAGAGAGGTTGGAATCTACTGGATTGCAGTACCCTGACTAACCACCACAACTAAAGGCAGCCGTGGAGCATTCCTATGTTGGTCCTAGATGCCTCGTCACAGCCTGAGAGGCTAACTAAACCTAAAGATAGAAAGAGGAAAGCTATCTGCCCCGGAGCAGATCCCCAAAGAACATAGGAAGCCCCCAAACATGTAATGGCGGTTAGACAAGAGGAAATACAGACACAGACAGAAAATAGTATGAGCAAACGCTGGGGCCCAATCTGCCTAGACAGAAAAGGATAGGAAGGATACTTACTGCAATTCCAAAAAACCCTAAAAAAAGCCAACGTTACTAATTGCAAAAACACCTGCGATCACACGACCTCTACCACCTAAATTAGTTCTCTGGTGTCACAAAATTAAGCCGCAGCCACAGAAAAAACTGGAAAAGGCAAATGAACAAACAACAGTGGCTCCAGAGGAACCGAGAGGAGCCCAAGCCCCCCGGGGAGGGGAACCTGGCCAACCTCACAGAAATGCAGAGAAAAATGCAAAAGGCAAGCACAAAAAAAAAACAGAAAATATCTTATCTGAGAGCAGGAGAAGAGGCAAGACTTAGCAAGCTTCCAAGTGAACCAGGAAACAACGTTGAGACAAGAACAATTGATAACCGGCAACTAGTGTTGAGCATTCCGATACCGCAAGTATCGGGTATCGGCCGATATTCGCTGTATCAGAATTCCGATACTTAGTTCCGATATTTTTCATATATCGTATACCGGAATCGGAAGTTCCCATAATTCTTTGAGAGGCAATGTGATTTTAGTCAGCCAATGAGGAATCTTATGAAGTGTGGGCACATCCTGTAATGCTGCGGTCATCTTAACTAATGGCATGGCTGTGATTGGCTGCTGAAATGATGTCAGAATGCACTATAAAAGGCGCCGCCTCCATTTTAGCGTCACTGTGCTGTGAACTCAGTTAGGGACAGAACGCTGCTGTGCTGACTCTGAGGGACAGTTAGACATTGCGATTTTGTGTACTCTACTGTGCTTTAGGCAGGCTAGTTTACCAACCACTGTGTAAAGCTTCCTTTTGCCAGTGTTGTTTTAACAGCTCTGTGCAAGGTGTCTGTGAGAGTGCAGGTGACGCTGCAGTTTGCTCTGCATCCACCGCTGTTTGTAGGCATCTGCACGTGTCACTCACTGACTCTTTTTTTTATTTGATTTTGTGGAATTGGTGCAGCTCCATTATATTTGAAAAAAATCTAATCTATTAGTGTGACGCGCTTCCATCCGTATACAATACATTGGTTGCAAACACTATAGAAGTAGACAAAGGGGCCTTTCACAGCTACTGAACAGTTGTGTTTCAGTGTTCACTGTAGTCTGTGAGCTTTTCATTTTTTGAGTGCAGATCACGCTCCAGTTAGTTCTTCAACTACTGCTGGTTGTAGTCTGCTGAGCGTGTGTCACTGCCTCATCCTTCACATTTTTCTCTAATTGGTGCTGCTCCATTATATTTGAAAAAAATCTAATCTATTAGTGTGACGCGCTTCCATCCGTATACAATACATTGGTTGCAAACACTATAGAAGTAGACAAAGGGGCCTTTCACAGCTACTGAACAGTTGTGTTTCAGTGTTCACTGTAGTCTGTGAGCTTTTCATTTTTTGAGTGCAGATCACGCTCCAGTTAGTTCTTCAACCACTGCTGGTTGTAGTCTGCTGAGCGTGTGTCACTGCCTCATCCTTCACTAATTGATGCTGCTCCATTATATTTGAAAAAAATCTAATCTATTAGTGTGACGCGCTTCCATCCGTATACAATACATTGGTTGCAAACACTATAGAAGTAGACAAAGGGGCCTTTCACAGCTACTGAACAGTTGTGTTTCAGTGTTCACT
This sequence comes from Oophaga sylvatica, assembly GCA_033576555.1. Taxonomy (NCBI): domain Eukaryota; kingdom Metazoa; phylum Chordata; class Amphibia; order Anura; family Dendrobatidae; genus Oophaga; species Oophaga sylvatica. The sequence continues at coordinate 67,479 of JARQOD010002074.1, forward strand.
GTAGTCTGTGAGCTTTTCATTTTTTGAGTGCAGATCACGCTCCAGTTAGTTCTTCAACTACTGCTGGTTGTAGTCTGCTGAGCGTGTGTCACTGCCTCATCCTTCACATTTTTCTCTAATTGGTGCTGCTCCATTATATTTGAAAAAAATCTAATCTATTAGTGTGACGCACTTCCATCCGTATACAATACATTGGTTGCAAACACTATAGAAGTAGACAAAGGGGCCTTTCACAGCTACTGAACAGTTGTGTTTCAGTGTTCACTGTAGTCTGTGAGGAATAACCACACTTAGGCCTTATAACTTTTCTGACTTTCTTTATCAATCTACCAAGATGAAGAAGGCAGGGAGTAAGGCACGTGGTCGTGGCCGTGGAGTTGCAGCAGGGAGAGGACGTGGGGATTCTGTGCCTGCTTCTGCCGCACCCAGTGACACAGCATCCACCAGTTTTCCCCGTGAGCGTTCCTTTATGCGCACTTTTGTAGGAGCTCAGCGTACCCCCCTGCTGCGGGAAGAACAAATTGAAGCCGTTGTTGGTTGGATGGCAGCCAATGCATCGACTTCAATTGCTTCCACCTCCTCTCAGGACCACAGCACTGTTGAACAACCATCTGTCTCTTCACCGCCTGCCAAATTGCCCAGGCAGTCAGAGAGTTCTGAACTGGAGCCAGCTGAGTCTCTGCTTCTGTTCTCAGAATCTGTTGGCTTGGAAACAGGGGCCCAGCCAAGCAGCATTCTGGAATGTGAAGGAGAGGCAGTGTGCAGTGATGCGCAACAGCTGTGTCTCTCTGAATCTGAAGAGGCGGGTGAGCCAGTGCCGATGGTCAGCACACCGCAGAACGCATCTGATGATGATGAGACTCAGGTGCCATTTTCTGTTGAGCAAGGTGCTGGCCAGACCACCCAACAGCAGCAGGTGTTGGAAGAGGGTAGTGGAGATGATGAGGTCCAAGACCCAACATGGCGTGAGGAACAGGAAGGTGGTGGTAGCAGCTCTGAGGAAGAGATTGCCCCAACGGTCCAAACAGTAGGGAGAGGTAGGCTGCAGACTCGGTTGCCTGTACCCTCCAGTTTGGCACCCGTTCGTAGCAGTTCTCTTCCAACAGCCAAAACGGGCGCTCCCAGGACTTGCACTGCGTGGTCCTTTTTTGACACACTTGCAGATGATATTTGCTATGTCAAATGCAAGCTGTGTAATCAAAAAGTTAAAAGAGGTAAAAATACCAGTAACCTCAATACCACAAATATGTGGAAACATGTACGGACAAAGCACGTAGCTGAGTTACAAAGACACACTGGAGATGTAGGCCAACCTACAGCAGCACCTACATCTTCAGCTCGTGTTGGAGCCTCTTCCTCCAGCTCACACACAGCTGGTTCGGCTTCCTCACAGGATCGCCATGGAAGAACCTCTGTCACTGTTGTCCAGAGACCCAGTGTTATTCCACCCACAGCAGCAAGTTCCCTGTCATCCTCACACTCCCAGGCCACAAAACAGCCATCGGTAGCACAGGCATGGGATAAAAGACGGCCATACTCCGCAAACCATGCACGAGCACAGGCTCTGAATGCTGGCATTGCAAAACTCATGTCGCTTGAAATGCTGTCATTCAGGCTGGTGGAGACTGACACTTTCCGTAACTTTATGGCATTGGCAGTCCCACAATACAATGTGCCCAGCCGATTTTATTTCAGCAGGCAAGCCGTCCCTGGTCTGCAAAAGCATGTCGAGGGAAAAATTAAACATGCGCTACTAAACGCCGTCAGTAGCAAGGTCCACCTGACCACCGATGCGTGGACCAGTACCCATGGCCAGGGACGATACCTTTCCCTCACTGCCCATTGGGTCAATGTTGTGGAGCCGGGTACAGATCTTGAGAGTGGCGCTGTACGTGTTCTGCCAACTCCAAGGATTGCAGGAATCAAGTCTGTCCACATTGACTCCTCCTCCTACTCCAGTTCCTCAGAATCATCGCTGCAGGAGCCGTCACGGTCTACCTCCACATGGACCCGTGAACGCTTACCTGATGCGACCGATATGAGCACAGCGGTGGCCAAACGTCAACAGGCCGTCCTGAAATTAATTTACATGGGGAATCGAAGCCACACAGCGCAGGAGCTCTGGAATGCCATCAAGCAGGAGAGCGACGTGTGGTTTTTGCCAGCGAATCTCCAGCCAGGCTTGGTAGTGTGTGACAATGGCCGAAATCTGGTGGCAGCTCTGGCCCTTGGCAACCTCACTCACATACCATGTCTGGCACATGTGCTCAACTTGGTCGTGCAGAGTTTTTTGAGGGACTATCCGGATCTTGATGCACTGCTGCACAAGGTCCGCCTAGAGTGCGCTCACTTGCGACGTTCCAGCATGGCCAGATCGCGCATTGCAGCTCTGCAACGCAGATTTCGCCTTCCTGAACATCGCATCATATGTGACGTACCCACCAGGTGGAATTCCACGTTACATATGTTGGAGCGGTTGTGTGAGCAGCAGCCAGCAGTAATGGAGTATCAGCTGCATCAGGCGCAATCAACTCGCAATTTGCGTCGTTCACACTTCACCACTACTGAGTGGGCCTCTATGAAGGACATCTGCCACGTTTTGCGTGCGTTTGATGAGTCAACGCGGATGGCGAGTGCAGATGATGCACTAGTCAGCCTGACTGTCCCCCTTATCTGCCTGCTTCAAAAAACACTGCAAGCAATAAGGGATGAGGTTTTGGAAGAGGTGGAGGATGAGGAGTCACAAATTCCATCACCTTCTGGACAGTCAGCGCAACGTGGTTCCTCACAAAGGGCTGGGCAGTGTTCACTTTGTGAGGAGGATGAGGAGGAGTCAATGGAGGAGGAAGACATCGCTCCAGAGGGAGGTACACAACGCTCTAGTCAGTATGTAGAGCGAGGGTGGGGTGATGCAGAGCAGGCAGAGATGACGCCTCTTGCAGGGGACAGCGTTTCTTGGCCAGTTGGGAGTCTGCAGCACATGGTTGATTTCATGCTGCAGTGCCTGAGAAACGACCGCCGCATCGCCCGCATTCTCACCACGTCTGATTATTGGGTGTACACCCTCCTAGACCCTCGCTACCGGGACAACTTACAAAGCCTCATCACACCGTTGAACCGGGAGCGTAAAATGCGGGAGTACCAAGACACACTGGTGCAATCCATAATGTTCTCCATTCCAGCCGAGAGCACTGCTGCTGCTACTGCTTTACAAAGCAGCTCTGTGCGTCGAGGCAGTGGAGACAGCTCTGCAACAAGAGGGAGCACAAGCAGCGCCTCTGCACAGGGCAAGACCAGTATGTTCCAAATGTGGCGAAGTTTTGTGGCAGCGCCACCAATGTCTACACCATCCGAGACGGCTCCAGTCAGCAGGAGGCAACGTTTCCGTAAGATGGTGACAGACTACATGTCTTTCCCTCTCAGTGTACTCCCAGATGGCTCTTCCCCATTCAAGTTTTGGGTCTCTAAGCTGGATACATGGCCAGAGCTTAGCCAGTATGCATTGGAGGTGCTGGCTTGCCCTGCTGCCAGTGTATTATCGGAGCGCGTCTTTAGTGCCGCAGGTGGTGTACTAACAGACCGTCGCATGCGACTATCCTCCGATAATGTAGACCGGCTTACTTTTCTGAAAATGAACAAGGCATGGATCTCGCCAGAATTTGTCTGTCCGTTTTCAGATTAAATAACTGGTTCGCAACGTTATCCATGTCTCCTGTTATGTTCATCTTTCTACCACCTGAACTCTACTCCCTGTGCTACAACACTGCCAGTTGCTGCTCAGAAGTGTCGTGTCCACAGACCAATACACAAGCTATAGTGTTAGTGGGGTTCAGTAACGCCAGCTGTTCCCCTGCTGTGTGTCCGGCAATAAGTCTCCTGTTCCCTACACATGCACAGAAAAACCCATGTCGAACATGCTCCAAATAGGGAAGAGCCGTCACTCTGATTGTTATGCTTAAAACATGAAATTGTGAAGTTTTCCAGGCCTAGGATGATAAATTTTTATGACAAATATGGACAAATAATAATTTGTCATCACAGCGCATATCTGCACATGTCTATTATAAATGGTAACAAAAACTAAAACATAGTCTTCACTTTTTGAAATTAATGCATAAAAGTACATTTCATACTTATCAATTAATGCTTTTTAAGGAACTTTATCTGTACCTGTAAGATAATGCAGTCAATGGATGTACGAATCATAAAATCCTCATCATCATCATCACGAGTTTTATTTATGACAGACATTATAAAATACACATACTGATGCCAACTGTAACTTCACACACCATATATGAAATGGCCAGCATCTAAACCTGGTAATAATGTGCAATAATAAATTATTACATCTAGAAAGTGCATCATGCATACTGACAATAGGTAGTACTAGTTATACCTGCAAGTGCTGTTGAAACAACCACAACAGATATAAATTAATAATGGTATATAGGTATCACAGTGCATAGTTACTCATGGACAATGTCGATGTAATACTGTACCTCAATAAAGTCAGCGTCAACCATTATGCTTGTTAGTCTTGTAGATTGTTAAAGAGGGAACGGTCTTTTTTGGTTGGTCATAGGTGGAGTATTAGACAGTAAATGATTACTGCTGTCGTATTTTTGGCGTCCCTAGGGCGCAATAACGCTGCGTAACGTCACATTTTATAGAGTCATCTAATTGACACACGCTACCCTACCCTACGTGTGACAGTAGGAAGGTAGTGTTGACGGATAAAGCCTTGCGCAACCAGACATGCTTTTACCCTCTTCAACACTGTACAAGCAAAAAATGTATGATTGCAGCCGCAGACTTTATTGACGTACAGTATAACATTGCCATTACCCATCAGAGGCTGTCCACTGTCTGATACAGACATAGAATATACCTTTGCTATCCGTAGCCTTTGTTTCACCTACACTTGCAGGCACACACTTAAATTGTGACAATGCATTATGTTTTTTTAAATGGTTATTTTTTATCGTACATTATTGTGTCATCACATTGATGAGTCCATGCTGGACATGTCATACATGGTGTACAAAGTAACTATTTTATTAACTTAAATAATTGAAATGTCTGTGACTGTCACATCTAAATTGCAATGATGATGATGATAAGTGACTATTACAAAATCCATTGTCTTCACTATGTTATGGTTTAACATAGCGTTCCTTAAGCATTATTCATAAATACAAAAATGGACTTTTATTGTTAAATTTACAACACTATATTTTGTAACCAATTTTTTGGGTGGTGTGTTGTTCCATTTCTTGTTGGCATGTGCATATATGCGTTTATATTTGCAGTGTCTTTATTTTTATTCTTGAAGTTAGGAAACATGTGTATCTTTGTACCGTGTTAGCCAGTAGATAGATAAATATTTAGACTTGAGAGTCCGCAGTGGTTGATACCTTTGAATGGATAACTGAAAAGATGGTAACAAATTGCAAGCTTTCGAGGCTACTCACGTCTCTTCATCAGGCAAAGACTAAACCAAAAAATGAAGCATCACATATTTCTATACACAACAGGACACAGGAATAGTGCAATAGGTAAGACAAGTAAGTGACGTGTAGCAGAACTGTCATTTTCACAGAGGGATGAACATAAATATTGGAACAGTTCCTAGATAACGATAGAAAGTTTTATTGCCCTCTGATTAGGGTCTGGTTTTGTGTTTTCATGCCCCTGGAAGGGCAGAGACGCAGATTCCTTAATTGATATAGAATGACATAAATCCGTGTGATCTATTCATTCCATCACTAACAGTGTCAAAGGTCATGATGAGCTTATATTCTGAAACCTTTGTATCTTTGTCATATTTGAAGTTATATTTTAATACCAGTAATTCCATATCCATCATGCTATGACCGGGCATACAAAAGTGTTTTGCCACAGGTAAATCCATTATTTTTTGTCTTATCGTGTGGCGCTGATAATTCATCCTTGTTCTCATTTTTTGGCCGGTCTCCCCTCACTTGTCCCTCCCTCACTTGTCTTACCTATTCCTGTGTCCTGTTGTGTGTAGAAATATGTGATTCTTCCTTTTTTTTTTTAGTCTTAGCCTGATGAAGAGACCTGAGTAGTCTCGAAAGCTTTGAATTTGTTACCATATTTTCAGTTAGCCATTAAACGGTATCAACCACAGAGGACTCTCAAGTATAAATATTTTTCTATTCTTGGAATTGAAATTCATCATTTTATTGTCCTAGTAAAACTTCATTTATTCTTGTTTGAAGTACATACATTTGCAATGGCCACGTAACAAGGCAATAACTCAATATTTTGTGCCTACACCCTCCTTGACCCTGGGCTTCAACAGCGCCAGTTGCTGCTCAGAAGTGTTAGATGCACAGATGAAAACAATCGCTGATGTGTTTGTGGGGTTCAGTAACGCCTGCTGTTCCCCTGCTGTGTGTCTGGCAAAAATTACTGCTGCTAACTACAACTTCAACTTCAAACGTCTCATACTAGGCCTCTGCCTACACCCTCCTTGACCCTGGGCTTCAACAGCGCCAGTTGCTGCTCAGAAGTGTTAGATGCACAGATGAAAACAATCGCTGATGTGTTTGTGGGGTTCAGTAACGCCTGCTGTTCCCCTGCTGTGTGTCTGGCAAAAATTACTGCTGCTAACTACAACTTCAACTTCAAACGTCTCATACTAGGCCTCTGCCTACACCCTCCTTGACCCTGGGCTTCAACAGCGCCAGTTGCTGCTCAGAAGTGTTAGATGCACAGATGAAAACAATCGCTGATGTGTTTGTGGGGTTCAGTAACGCCTGCTGTTCCCCTGCTGTGTGTCTGGCAAAAATTACTGCTGCTAACTACAACTTCAACTTCAAACGTCTCATACTAGGCCTCTGCCTACACCCTCCTTGACCCTGGGCTTCAACAGCGCCAGTTGCTGCTCAGAAGTGTTAGATGCACAGATGAAAACAATCGCTGATGTGTTTGTGGGGTTCAGTAACGCCTGCTGTTCCCCTGCTGTGTGTCTGGCAAAAATTACTGCTGCTAACTACAACTTCAACTTCAAACGTCTCATACTAGGCCTCTGCCTACACCCTCCTTGACCCTGGGCTTCAACAGCGCCAGTTGCTGCTCAGAAGTGTTAGATGCACAGATGAAAACAATTGCTGATGTGTTTGTGGGGTTCAGTAACGCCTGCTGTTCCCCTGCTGTGTGTCTGGCAAAAATTACTGCTGCTAACTACAACTTCAACTTCAAACGTCTCATACTAGGCCTCTGCCTACACCCTCCTTGACCCTGGGCTTCAACAGCGCCAGTTGCTGCTCAGAAGTGTTAGATGCACAGATGAAAACAAACTGTTATGTTTCGGTAGCTGAGGAGTGCAGGTAAAAAAGGCAATACACCAGAGCAGTTGGAATCTATGGGATTGCAGTACCCTGACTAACCACCACAACTAGAGGCAGCCGTGGAGCGTTCCTACGTTGGTCCTAGACGCCTCGTCACAGCCTGAGAAACTAACTACACCTAAAGATAGAAACAGGAAAGCTATCTGCCCCGGAGCAGAACCCCAAAGATAATAGAAAGCCCCCAAACATGTAATGGCGGTTAGACAAGAGGAAATACTGACACAGAAAGAAAATAGAATGAGCAAACGCTGGGGCCCAAACTATCTAAATAGAAAAGGACAGGAAGGGTACTTACTGCAATCCCAGAAAACCCTGAAAAACACCAACTCTACTAATTTCAAAATCACCTGAGATCACACGACCTCTACCACCTAAATTAGCTCTCTGGTGTAACAAAAATCAAAACAGCAGCCACTGAAAAAACTGGAAAAAGCAAAAGAACAAAACTCAGTGGCTGAACTAAACTGAGAAGGCAGAAGCCCCCGGAGGGGACCCAGAAGGCCCCCAAAGAAGTGCAGGACAAAATGCAAAAATATAGCAACAACACAAAAGAAGAAAAATTCTTATCTGGTAGCAGGAGATGCAGACACGACACAGCAGGCTACAAGGGAAACTGGAATGAAGGATTCAGACCAGAACAATTGATCACCGGCAACCCTGATGGGAAAATGACTCCCTTATATAAGACCAGTCAGTAACACCTGATTCCCAGTCCTCACAATCTTCACTAGTACCGCTTGTAACCACCAGAGGGAGCCTCTGCTCAGAACTCATCTCAAACCCATTCACAACAGTACCCCCCCCTTGAGGAGGGGTCACCGAACCCTCATTTGAGCAACCAGGTCGGTCAGGATGAGTTCTATGATACGCACGGATAAGTCTCCTAGCATGGATGTCCGAAGCAAACACCCAAGAATTGTCTTCCTGACCATAACCTCTCCATTTAACCAAATACTGGAGTCTTCGTCTAGAAAAACGAGAATCCAATATTTTCTCAACCACATACTCCAGATTGCCCTCAACCAAAACAGGGTCAGGAGGCACAGTAGCAGGAACCACTGGCTCAACAAACCTCTTCAACAAGGACTTGTGGAACACGTTATGGATCTTAAATGTCCCTGGAAGAAGCAAACGAAAAGAAACAGGATTAATAATCTCCATGATCTTATAAGGTCCAATGAACCTAGGCTTAAATTTAGGAGATGCTACTCTCATAGGAATATTCTTTGAGGACAACCAGACCAAGTCCCCCACTTTAAACCGAGGACCATCAGTCCTATGCCGGTTAGCAAACCGCTGGGCCTTCTCCTGAGAGAGGGACAACCTCTCCACTACCTGGTCCCAAATCTGTTGCATACGCTCAACAACAGAGTCAACACCTGGACAGACAGAAGCTTCCGTCTGTCCTGAAGAAAATCGAGGGTGAAAACCAGAATTACAGAAAAACGGAGACATCAAAGTGGCAGAGCTAGCCCTATTATTAAGAGCAAACTCAGCCAAAGGCAAAAAAGAGACCCAGTCATCCTGATCAGCAGACACAAAGCATCTTAGATAAGTCTCTAATGTCTGGTTTGTTCTCTCAGTTTGACCACTGGTCTGAGGATGAAATGCCGAGAAGAAAGACAATTGAACACCCAGTTTAGAACAAAAAGTCCTCCAAAATCTGGAAACAAACTGGACTCCTCTGTCAGACACAATGTTCTCAGGAATGCCGTGTAAACGAACCACGTGCTGAAGAAACAACGGCACCAATTCAGAGGAGGAAGGCAACTTAGGTAATGGCACAAGATGTATCATTTTGGAAAACCTATCACAAATTACCCAGATGGTGGTCATTCTCTGAGAAACAGGAAGATCGGAAATGAAATCCATAGAGATATGGGTCCATGGTCTCTTGGGCACAGGCAATGGCATCAACAAACCACTAGAGCGAGAGCAAGGCTTGGAGCGAGAGCAAGTCCCGCAGGACTGCACAAATTCCCTGACATCGCGAGACAAGGTAGGCCACCAAAAGGACCGACTAACCAAGTCTCTGGTACCAAAAATTCCGGGATGCCCAGCCAATGCGGAACAATGAATCTCAGACATCACACTCTTTTTCCATTGGTCCGGGACAAACTTGTCACGCTGTATAGCAGATATATATATGTGATGACAATAATCTATATCAAAAGGGCAACATACTATATAACATGCGCATAGATATATGATAACATAGATTTACCTGACAGAAAGTCCAGTGGGTCAAAACGGAATCCGTTATACGCTGTCTCCGGCTAGAGGGTGACCGGGGTCTAAGCTGACCCTAACTGGGGTCCTAACTAAACCCTCAACCTGGAGGTACTGTTAAAGGTACAGAGGTCCAGGCCACCAGCGTAAACCCTGTCTCCTATCAATCCCTGCCAACTGTATTCTAGTCCTAAGAAGGACCCTGAATACCACCAAAGGGAATGACCAGGTAACGGTTAATGAACAGAAAGACATACAAGAAAGATAAGAAATAAAGTAAATAAAGTCTTACATACAACACTCACACACAGTAGGAACACCTTAGGTCTCAGAGAAAAACTATATGCTGTAAGAGTAAAAACAACTAAGGAGCTCTTAGCTTAAGTATTCTCTGAACCGATCCAGTCTGCTAAACTATATGAATGCTTTCACCGGCATCCAACCCCCAGACTGGCAGGAATATAAAGGAAACTAATTAGAACATAATCAAAAGCAGCCGGGCGAGGCTGGACCTAGTCTTAGCAAAGAGCTAGGTAAAATTAACTCTCTCATAACCAAACACAAAGAAACAGCAGCTCAGCTGTGAGAAGTCTGAATGTGCAATCGCGACGATCTTCGTGGCGATGCACCCATGACAGTACCCCCCTTCTACGAGGGGCCTCCGGACCCTCATGACCAGGTCTGTCCGGGTAAATTGTGTGAAAGGTCCGAACCAATCGATCTGCGTTATCATCCGACGCAGGGACCCACGTCCTCTCCTCAGGACCATACCCCCTCCAATGAACTTCCACGTTATCATTGACTACCACTGAAGGAGGAGGTAGAGGTGACGGTATGACTGGTGCCACATACCTTTTAAGTAATGACTTGTGAAACACATTATGAATTTTAAACGTAGGAGGGAGGTCCAGACAAAATGCCACAGGATTAATTATGGAACTGATCCTGTATGGCCCGATGAATCTGGGACCCAACCTCCAGGAGGGAACTTTAAGTTTTATATTCCTGGTAGACAACCACACCAGATCGTTCACCTTCAGATCTAGACCAGAAACTCTCCTCCTATCAGCCATCCGTTTGTAAGGGTTCTCCGTAACCTTCAGTCTTAAGCGATCTGGAACTATCAGTCTCCCTGGAAGTCCCACAGGGGCGTCCCCCTGAGCCCCCAATACCTCCCCCTCAAGCTCAGAGCATACAGCTGACACTACAACTCCCTCCTGAGGAATAGGAACCGGATCATCCGTCTTCCCGACCCCTGGGAAAGTACGAGATAAAGCATCAGGAAGCAACTTTATTGAGCAGTCATATGTGCGATGAGGAGGTAACTCTTTACACCCCTCCTCTGAGAACACCTCCCAAAAGTCCTCCAGAAAAGGAGGCAAAGTCCCAGGCACAACCGCACCGATGACCGTGCTCATGCAGTTATTCTTGCAAAATTCACCCCACTGGCTTATCTTTCTGGATTGCCAATCAATCACTGGGTTATGTTTAGCCAACCAAGGAAGTCCCAACACAATAGGAGCAGGCAGACCCTCCAACACATAACAAGACAATTGCTCTTTATGTATTGCCCCTACTCGAAGATCTATGTTATGAACAGCTTGTACCAAGCTACCTTGACCAAGAGGTCTAGAATCAATAGAGAGTATAGGGACCGGTTTGGCCAATACACTCAGTTGCATACCATGCACCTGGGCAAACCGAGCGTCCACCAGATTAGCCCCGGACCCACTATCAAGAAAAACAGAAATCCTCTCAGTTCTAGTACCAATCACCACCTCCGCAGGCACGAGAAACTGAGAGGGATTTGGGGACGAAATACACACTCCCAGGTTAACTCCTTGGTTCAAAGAGGTCCGGGATGGACACCCCCCAACAAAATGTCCCTCTCTCCCGCAAAAGAAACACCTTCTAGTCTTGCGGCGCACCGCTGATTCCCTCCTACAAAATGATGTCCCTCCCAACTGCATGGGTTCCTCAGAACAGACCAGGGGAACCTCAGTATAAGGGACTTTAGTAGTAGGTGGAGTCATCACGGGGGGCGGAGTTACCTCGCGTCTTCCCCGAAGACGTCTATCAATGCGAATAGCGAGGGCCATCGCAGCCTCCAGTGATGGAGGAGAATCATACTGAGCCAACACATCTTTTAATTTGTCAGACAACCCTTGACAAAACTGGCTCCTAAGAGCTGGGTCATTCCACTGAGTATCTGTTGCCCATCTACGGAACTCAGAAGAATATTCCTCCGCTGGACGATTTCCTTGCCGTATTTTACGTAACCTTGTTTCAGCAAGGGAGACTCGATCCGGATCATCATATACCAGACCCAGGGCAGTAAAAAATCGATCCACTGACTGGAGATCTGGGGAGCCTGGAGGAATAGAGAACGCCCAAGATTGAGGGTCCCCTTGTAAGAGCGAGATAACAATTCCCACCCTCTGCTCTTCACTCCCAGATGACCGAGGCCGCAGCCGAAAGTACAATTTACATGCCTCCCGGAAAGTAAAAAATTTGTCCCGCCCACCAGTGAACCTGTCCGGGAGAGCAACCTTAGGTTCAGATCTGGTTTGCTCCGGGGGGGACAAAACCTTGGACTTAATGTCTGCCAACTCCATGGACAATCCCTGCAACTGCCGGGCCAGCTGGGCTACTGGATCCATGACAGCTGAGGAGAATCTTTAGTTTGGGCCGGTGAAAATGTCACGCTGTATAGCAGATATATATATGTGATGACAATAATCTATATCAAAAGGGCAACATACTATATAACATGCGCATAGATATATGATAACATAGATTTACCTGACAGAAAGTCCAGTGGGTCAAAACGGAATCCGTTATACGCTGTCTCCGGCTAGAGGGTGATCGGGGTCTAAGCTGACCCTAACTGGGGTCCTAACTAAACCCTCAACCTGGAGGTACTGTTAAAGGTACAGAGGTCCAGGCCACCAGCGTAAACCCTGTCTCCTATCAATCCCTGCCAACTGTATTCTAGTCCTAAGAAGGACCCTGAATACCACCAAAGGGAATGACCAGGTAACGGTTAATGAACAGAAAGACATACAAGAAAGATAAGAAATAAAGTAAATAAAGTCTTACATACAACACTCACACACAGTAGGAACACCTTAGGTCTCAGAGAAAAACTATATGCTGTAAGAGTAAAAACAACTAAGGAGCTCTTAGCTTAAGTATTCTCTGAACCGATCCAGTCTGCTAAACTATATGAATGCTTTCACCGGCATCCAACCCCCAGACTGGCAGGAATATAAAGGAAACTAATTAGAACATAATCAAAAGCAGCCGGGCGAGGCTGGACCTAGTCTTAGCAAAGAGCTAGGTAAAATTAACTCTCTCATAACCAAACACAAAGAAACAGCAGCTCAGCTGTGAGAAGTCAGAATGTGCAATCGCGACGATCTTCGTGGCGATGCACCCATGACAAAACTATTTTCCAACAGGGCATCGCTCGGGCCTATCCTCCTGACACCCCTCCAGAGCAAGTCTCAAATTGGGCGAGATGGCGGAAAGAACTACACCCTCTTTCAAAATAACAGAAGGATCAGATAACTCAGGAGAGTCCGCAAGGAAACTCCTCGAGAGGGCATCCGCCTTAACATTCTTAGTGCCAGGAAGAAAGGAAACCACAAAATTAAAACGTGTGAAAAACAAGGCCCACCTGGCCTGTCTAGGATTGAGTCGCTTGGCAGATTCCAGATAGACCAGATTCTTATGGTCCGTAAGGACCACCACCTGATGTTTGGCTCCCTCCAGCCAATGTCTCCACTCTTCAAAAGCCCACTTCATGGCCAATAACTCCCGATTACCCACGTCATAATTACGTTCAGTAGGAGAAAATTTTCGAGAGAAAAAGGCACAAGGGTTACTTTTAGAGGTCTCTGGATCTTTTTGGGACAAAACGGCACCTGCCCCAATTTCAGAGGCATCAACCTCCACCTGAAATGGCAGAGAAACATCAGGCTGCCGTAGAACAGGAGCAGAAGTGAATCTCTGCTTAAGTTCCTGAAATGCAGAGACTGCCCCAGGAGGCCAATTCACCACATCAGAACCCTTTCTGGTCAAATCAGTTAATGGTTTAACAATAACCGAGAAATTACCAATAAATTTACGATAAAAATTGGCAAAACCCAAAAATCTCTGAAGAGCCTTTAATGAAGTAGGTTGGACCCAATCACAGATGGCCTGAACCTTGACCAGGTCCATTTCAATAACAGATGGGGACAAAATGAATCCCAGAAATGAGATCTTCTGTACGCCAAAAAGACACTTTGATCCCTTCACATACAGAGCATTATCCCTCAAAATCTGGAACACAGTCCGAACATGTTTCACATGAGAGTCCCAGTCATTAGAAAAAATCAAGATATCATCCAAATAAACAATCAGAAATTTGTCCACAAAATCCCTGAAAATGTCATTCATGAAGGACTGGAAGACGGAAGGGGCATTAGTGAGCCCAAAGGGCATCACTAGGTACTCAAAATGCCCTTCAGGGGTATTGAATGCCGTCTTCCATTCATCCCCGTGCTTAATGCGAATAAGGTTATACGCCCCCCTGAGGTCAAGCTTGGTAAACCAAGTAGCGTTTTTCACCCTGGAAAACAGGTCAGAAATCAAGGGTAATGGGTATTGATATTTCACAGTAATATTGTTCAAGAGACGATAATCAATACACGGCCTTAATGAACCATCTTTTTTGGCCACAAAGAAAAAACCGGCACCTAAGGGTGAAGAGGATGGTCTGATATGACCCTTCTCCAATGATTCCTTGATATAAAACCGCATAGCGTCATGTTCAGGTACAGACAAGTTAAAAAGGCGACCTTTAGGGAATTTACTACCCGGCACTAATTCAATAGCGCAGTCATAGCTCCTATGGGGAGGTAAGGATGCAGATTTACTTTCGCTAAACACATCAGAAAAATCAAACAAAAAGTCAGGAACATCCTGAGCTTGGGGGGAGGCAGAAAAAACAGGAGTGTTGGTATTAACACATTGGCAGCCCCAACTGGTTACAGACACAGATTTCCAATCCAAAACAGGATTATGAGACTGTAACCAAGGGAAACCCAGCACGATAATGTCATGCAGATTATATAGAACCAAAAATTTGCAGCACTCCTGGTGATCAGGTTCAACCCTCATTATCACCTGAGTAGAAAACTGGGGTTTATTCTCAGCCAAAGGGGTAGAATCGATCCCCAGTAGGGGAATAGACTTCTGCAGGGGTATCAAGGGAAACCCACAACGCTTAGCAAAATCATAATCCATCAGGTTAATAGCTGCTCCAGAATCAACGAAAGCCTGAGCAGAAAATGAGGACAGAGAACATATCAGAGTGACAGTTAATAAAAACTTAGTCTGAACACTACCCAAGACAACTGAGCGTGCAAAACGTCTTCCCCGCTTAAGGCAGACTGAAATAGCATGAGAGGCATCACCACAGTAGAAACATAACCTATTGCGCTTTCGAAACTCATGACGCTGTGCCCCAGACACCACTCCATCACACTGCATGGGCTCAGAAGCTGGCTCACAAGGCAACACCACTCCACGCATACTTCTCCGCTCACGCAAACGTCTGTCAATTTGAATCGCTAATGACATAGAATCATTGAGACCAGAGGGGACAGGGAATCCCACCATAACATCCTTTACATTATCGGACAGACCCTTCCGGAAAAGGGCCGCCAAAGCGTCGTCATTCCATTTGGTCAGGACTGCCCACCTACGGAATCTCTGACAGTATAACTCAGCGTCATCAAGCCCCTGTTTTAATGCCAACAAGGCTTTTTCAGCTTGATCAGTGACATTAGGCACATCGTACAATAACCCCAAAGCCTGAAAAAACGCATCAACATCACTCAAAACAGGATCACCAGGTATCAGGGAAAAAGCCCAATCCTGAGGATCGCCGCGCAGGAGAGAGATGATAATTTGAACCTGCTGCGCTGCGTTTCCTGAGGACTTCGATTTTAAGGCAAAAAACAATTTACAATTATTTTTGAAATTCTGAAACTTAGCTCGATCCCCTAAAAACAAATCTGGCATGGGGATCCTAGGTTCCACAACAGGCAACCCAGCAAGATAGATAGCAATACTCCGAACTTCAGTGGCAAGCTGATCCACACGGCCAGACAACTGTGCAAACTCCATTGGGAGAAAAGATCCTCCCCAGCACCCAGAGATACAGAGGGAAAAAAAAAAAAAAAAAATGCAACAAACAGAAAAATATCTCTGACAACTCTGACAACCTTTTTTCTATCACAATATTTTTTCGCTTCTGTGAGTACCATACAATTTTCAATTTTTAGGCCGGTGATACTGTTATGTTTCGGTAGCTGAGGAGTGCAGGTAAAAAAGGCAATACACCAGAGCAGTTGGAATCTATGGGATTGCAGTACCCTGACTAACCACCACAACTAGAGGCAGCCGTGGAGCGTTCCTACGTTGGTCCTAGACGCCTCGTCACAGCCTGAGAAACTAACTACACCTAAAGATAGAAACAGGAAAGCTATCTGCCCCGGAGCAGAACCCCAAAGATAATAGAAAGCCCCCAAACATGTAATGGCGGTTAGACAAGAGGAAATACTGACACAGAAAGAAAATAGAATGAGCAAACGCTGGGGCCCAAACTATCTAAATAGAAAAGGACAGGAAGGGTACTTACTGCAATCCCAGAAAACCCTGAAAAACACCAACTCTACTAATTTCAAAATCACCTGAGATCACACGACCTCTACCACCTAAATTAGCTCTCTGGTGTAACAAAAATCAAAACAGCAGCCACTGAAAAAACTGGAAAAAGCAAAAGAACAAAACTCAGTGGCTGAACTAAACTGAGAAGGCAGAAGCCCCTGGAGGGGACCCAGAAGGCCCCAAAGAAGTGCAGGACAAAATGCAAAAATATAGCAACAACACAAAAGAAGAAAAATTCTTATCTGGTAGCAGGAGATGCAGACACGACACAGCAGGCTACAAGGGAAACTGGAATGAAGGATTCAGACCAGAACAATTGATCACCGGCAACCCTGATGGGAAAATGACTCCCTTATATAAGACCAGTCAGTAACACCTG
>JARQOD010002075.1:0-84175 GCA_033576555.1 Oophaga sylvatica
TTACGTTACAACATAATATAGTAACTTACGTTACAAAGCTGATGGTAATGTCACGGGTGTGTCGCGGCGGAGATCGTCGCGATTGCACACCCTGACTTCGCACAGCTGAGTTTCTGGTGCTGGGTGTTTTTCGGCACTGAGGGAGTTAATTCTTTCTCTCTCGGTGCTGGACTGACCAGCCTCGCCCAGCTGCGATTGATGTTTTGTTAATTAGCTTCCTTCATATACCTGCTGGTCTGCTGGGGAAGTTGCCGGTCACAGCATTCATTCAGACCAGCAGAGCGGATCGTTTCTGAGAAGACTTAAGCTAAGAGTGCCTGTTGTGGTTTTTTCTCTCCTCGCTTATTGTTTATCTCCTTAACCTTTTGTGTTCCTCTGTAGTGGAAGTTTTGTATGCAAGACAGTGTTTTCTTTACCCCTTGTCTGTCTCGTTTGTCTTAAGGTACTGCCACACTACACGATCCCGCTAACGATCTCGTTAGCGTCGCATACTAATGAGATCGCTAGCGGGATCGTTTACAATATCGCTAGTGTCGGCCACATTTAGCGATGTCGTTAAGGACGCTATCGCGGTTTAGCGATCTCCTTAACGACTTTAGCGGTACAAAAGTACCGCTAAATCACTAAGAAAAGGTGCCACACTCAGCGATAATACTTACCCAGCGGGAGCGCCGACGATAAAATAGGGTCCGGAACGATTCCAGCGACGAGCGAGATCACAGCAGGATCTCAGCAGGGAGCTCGTCGCTGACAGATGCCGCACACAACAACATCGCTAACGGGATCGCTAAATAGTGACGTTTTTTAGCGATCCCGTTATCGATGTTGTTTAGTGTGGCATACCCTTTAGACTGTGTGTAAGCTGTGACCTGCCCATTCCCTGTGGTGGTAATCAGGGTCCTTCTCAGGACTAGATTACAGTGGTCAGGGATCTACAGGAGACAGGGTTATGCTGGCGGCCTGGACCTCTGTACCATTAACAGTACCTCCAGGTAGAGGGACTAGTCAGGACCCCAGTTCAGGGTCAGCATAGACCCCGGTCCACCTCTATCCTGAGACAGCGTGACACGTACACAGTATAGACCCACAATACATAGGATATTATGTCAGGTAAGACATTGCTGGCAGATACTATGTATACATGTTGATATTTTCTATTATATGTAATATAGAATGTTGTCACATTAGATATAGGTTACTATCATAGAATATATCTGTTATACGTCGTGACATTTTCACCGACCACACTAAAAGATTCTCCCCAGCTACCATGGATCCAGTAGCCCAGTTAGCTCAGCAGTTGCAGAGTTTGTCCATGGAGCTGACGGACGTTAAGTCCAAGGTTTTGTACCCCCGGGAGCAAACCAGATCTGAACCTAAAGTAGCTCTCCCGGACAGGTTCACTGGTGGGCGGGACAAATTTTTTACCTACCGGGAGGCATGTAAATTATATTTTCAGCTACGGCCTCGGTCTTCGGGGAGTGAAGATCAGAGGGTGGGAATTGTCATCTCGCTCTTACAAGGGGACCCTCAATCCTGGGCGTTCTCTCTTCCTCCGGACTCCCCGGCTCTCCAGTCAGTAGATCGATTTTTTACAGCCCTGGGTCTGGTATATGATGATCCGGATCGGGTCTCCCTTGCTGAAATGGAGTTACGTAAGATACAGCAGGGAGATCGTCCGGTGGAGGAATTTTCTTCTGAGTTCCGTAGATGGGCCACAGATACTCAGTGGAATGACCCAGCTCTTAGGAGCCAGTTTTGTCAAGGATTATCTGACAAATTAAAAGATGTGTTGGCTCAGTATGATTCTCCCCGTCACTGGAGGCCGCTATGGCCCTTGCTATTCGCATTGATAGACGGCTTCGGGAGAGGTGCGAGGTAACTCCGCCCCCTGTGAGGACTCCACCTTCTACTATAGTCCCTTATATTGAGGTTCCCCTGGTTTGTTCTGAGGAGCCTATGCAGTTAGGAGGGACATCGTTTCGAGGGAGGGGATCGGCGGTGCGCCGCAAGACAGGAAAGTGTTACTTCTGCGGGAGAAAGGGACATTTTGTTGGGGGGTGTCCATCCCGTACTTTGCTGAGCAAGGAGTCGCCGGAAAACTGTTGATCCCAGGTTGTGTGGTGGACGACAATCTGGGAGTATGTATTTCGTCCCCAAGTCCGTCTCAGTTTCTCGTACCAGCGGAGGTGGTGGTAGGTACGAGAACTGAGAGGATTTCTGTTCTTCTGGATAGTGGGGCCGCGGCTAATCTGGTGGACGCTCGGTTTGCCCAGGTGCAAGGTATGCAACTGAGTGTATTGGCCAAACCTATCCCTATATTCTCTATTGACGCCAGGCCTCTCGGTCAAGGTAGCTTTGTGCAAGCCGTGCATAACATAGACCTTCGAGTGGGGGCAATACATAAAGAACTATTGTCTTGTTATGTGTTGGAGGGCCTTCCCACTCCTATTGTGTTGGGACTTCCTTGGTTAACTAAACATAACCCAGTTATTAATTGGCAATCCAGAGAGATAAGCCAGTGGGGTGAATTTTGCAATAGTAACTGCATGAACACGGTCATCGGTGCGGTCGTGCCTAGAACCTTACCTCCTTTTCTGGAGGACTTTGAGGATGTGTTTTCAGAGGAAGGGTGTCAAGAATTACCTCCTCATCGCGCATATGACTGTGCTATAAAATTGCTTCCCGATGCTAAGTTACCAAAATCTAGGTTATATAACCTTTCTGGTCCTGAGAGGCAAGCTATGAAGGATTATATTTCGGAAAGTCTGGCCAAGGGGCATATTAGACCTTCATCTTCTCCAGTGGCCGCGGGGTTCTTCTTTGTGAAGAAAAAAGATGGAGGCCTACGCCCTTGCCTGGATTTCCGTGAGCTTACTCGGATTACGGTCCGAGATCCGTATCCGCTCCCACTTATTCCTGATCTCTTCAATCAGATTGTGGGCGACAAATGGTTCTCTAAGTTGGATCTCAGGGGGGCGTATAATCTGATTAGGATAAAGGAGGGGGATGAGTGGAAGACGGCGTTTAACACTCCAGAGGGACATTATGAGAACCTTGTCATGCCTTTCGGTCTGACTACTGCCCCGGCGGTGTTTCAACATTTTGTTAATGACATCTTTCGCCACCTAGTGGGACAGTTTGTTGTCATTTATCTAGATGACATCTTAATTTACTCGCCGGATCTTGTGTCTCATCAGGAGCATGTGAGACAAGTGTTGCAGATCTTGCGAGACAATAAACTTTACGCCAAATGGGAGAAGTGTGTATTCGCCGTACAAGAACTTCAGTTTTTAGGATTCCTGGTGTCAGCTTCCGGTTTCCGTATGGACCCTGGGAAAGTGAAGGCTGTGCTTGAATGGGATCGGCCAGAGGATCTTAAAGCACTGCAGCGTTTCCTGGGGTTTGCTAACTACTACCGGAAATTTATTCGTAATTTCTCATCCGTTGTCAAACCTCTCACTGACATGACAAAAAAAGGGACGGATTTTTCTAGGTGGTCTGACAAAGCTTGTCAAGCATTTTCCTCCTTGAAAAAATGTTTTGCTTCAGCACCCATACTCATCCAACCTGATGCATCACAACCGTTCATTGTGGAGGTAGACGCATCTGACGTAGGAGTGGGTGCGGTATTATCTCAAGGTCCGTCCCCTGGTAAATGGCATCCGTGCGCTTTCTTCTCTAAAAAATTGTCGTCCGCCGAGAGGAATTATGATGTCGGCAATAGGGAACTCTTGGCCATTAAGTTGGCTTTTGAAGAGTGGCGTCACTTTTTGGAGGGGGCAGTCCACCCGGTCACCGTCATTACTGATCACAAGAACCTGCTGTATTTAGAGTCTGCAAAACGTCTGAATTCCAGACAAGCTAGATGGTCGTTGTTTTTTACCAGGTTTAATTTTGTCGTCACAAATCGTCCTGGGTCAAAAAATGTAAAGGCTGATGCCTTATCTCGTAGTTTCCCGGGGGCCGGGAAGACGGATGACCCGGTTCCTATTCTTCAGGAGGGAGTTGTGGTGTCGGCTGTATGCTCTGAGCTTGAGGAGGAGGTATTGGAGACTCAGGGGGACGCCCCTGTAGGACCTCCAGGGAGACTGTTTGTTCCAGATCAATTAAGACAAAAGGTTATCGAGGCACATCATAATTCTGCTTTGGCAGGACACCCAGGGAGTAAAGCAACTGTAGATCTCGTTTCTCGCCGGTTTTGGTGGCCTAACTTAAATAAAGAGGTGGTAACTTTTGTCGCGTCCTGTGGGGTATGTGCGCGCTCTTAGACCCCACATACCCGTCCGTCTGGGGCCCTTTTACCGTTGAAAAATCCCGGAGCGTCCATGGACCCATCTGTCTATGGACTTTATTACGGACCTCCCTCCGTCTTCAGGTAAAACTGTCATACTAGTTGTAGTTGACAGGTTCAGCAAAATGGCACATTTTATTGCTCTTCCTGCTCTTCCTAATGCTAAAACTCTGGCGCAGGTGTTCATTGGGGAGATTGTGAGACTTCACGGGTTGCCTTCCGATGTGGTGTCGGATCGGGGTTCTCAGTTTGTGTCCAAATTCTGGAAGGCATTTTGTTCTCGTCGGGGGATGCAGTTGTCATTTTCTTCGGCTTTTCATCCGCAGACCAATGGTCAGACAGAGCGTCTGAATCAGAGCTTAGAGACATATCTCCGGTGTTTTGTCTCAGAGAACCAAGAGGACTGGTCTTCTTTCTTGCCTCTGGCAGAGTTCGCTCTTAACAATAGGCGGAGCGAGTCCACTGGTAAGTCCCCGTTTTTTGGGGCATATGGTTTTCACCCCCAGTTTTGTACTTTCAATGGGGGGGGCTCTTCTGGGGTTCCTGAGGAGGAACGATTTTCGTCGTCACTTGCTTCAGTGTGGAGAGGAGTGCTTAATAATCTGAGCACTATGGGGAACCGATACAAACGTATGGCTGATAGGAGGAGAGTGTCTGGTCCGGACCTAAGTGTGAACGATCTGGTATGGTTGTCTACCAAGAATATAAAACTTAAGGTTCCCTCCTGGAAACTCGGTCCCAGATTCATCGGGCCATACAGGATCAGTTCAATAATTAATCCGGTGGCTTTCCGTCTTGACCTCCCTCCTACGTTTAAAATCCACAATGTGTTCCACAAATCGTTGCTTAAGAGGTACGTGGCACCAGTTATACCGTCACCTCTACCTCCTCCTCCAGTGGTGGTCAATGGTAATTTGGAGTTTCAGGTATTGAAGATCATTGACTCACGTCGGAATCGCCGGTCCCTTCAGTACCTTGTTCATTGGAGGGGGTATGGTCCTGAGGAGAGGATGTGGGTTTCTGCGTCGGATATTAACGCAGACCGATTGGTTCGGGCCTTCCACACTACTCACCCAGATAGACCAGGCCCTGAGGGTCCAGAGGCCCCTCGTAGAAGGGGGGGTACTGTCACGGGTGTGTCGCGGCGGAGATCGTCGCGATTGCACACCCTGACTTCGCACAGCTGAGTTTCTGGTGCTGGGTGTTTTTCGGCACTGAGGGAGTTAATTCTTTCTCTCTCGGTGCTGGACTGACCAGCCTCGCCCAGCTGCGATTGGTGTTTTGTTAATTAGCTTCCTTCATATACCTGCTGGTCTGCTGGGGAAGTTGCCGGTCACAGCATTCATTCAGACCAGCAGAGCGGATCGTTTCTGAGAAGACTTAAGCTAAGAGTGCCTGTTGTGGTTTTTTCTCTCCTCGCTTATTGTTTATCTCCTTAACCTTTTGTGTTCCTCTGTAGTGGAAGTTTTGTATGCAAGACAGTGTTTTCTTTACCCTTGTCTGTCTCGTTTGTCTTAGACTGTGTGTAAGCTGTGACCTGCCCATTCCCTGTGGTGGTAATCAGGGTCCTTCTCAGGATTAGATTACAGTGGTCAGGGATCTACAGGAGACAGGGTTACGCTGGCGGCCTGGACCTCTGTACCATTAACAGTACCTCCAGGTAGAGGGACTAGTCAGGACCCCAGTTCAGGGTCAGCATAGACCCCGGTCCACCTCTATCCTGAGACAGCGTGACACGTACACAGTATAGACCCACAATACATAGGATATTATGTCAGGTAAGACATTGCTGGCAGATACTATGTATACATGTTGATATTTTCTATTATATGTAATATAGAATGTTGTCACATTAGATATAGGTTACTATCATAGAATATATCTGTTATACGTCGTGACAGGTAACTTGCATTATAATGAGTTACCATCATAGGAAAAACACTGTTTGTAGCGCAAGTTACCATCATTGTAACATAAGTTACTATATTATGTTGTAACGTAAGCTACCATGGAATGACCCTCTTGAACCTCCAGTTGCAACTGGAACTGTTGTGCGTTGATGCGTTGTCCTGATGGATCATGTGAGTCGCCCGCCAGGGCCTGTGGGGTACTCAGCACCGAGCCCGTTCACTTCAATGGGGAATGTCACGGGTAGCACAGCTCGGTCTGTGGCCCTGGGCACTCACTAAAAAAGAGGGTTATTTACAGGGAATTATATGGTTTGTAAGGTGATTGTGACGCCACCTGTGGTACCTGGTCAGGGTGACCAGCGTTGCAGTGTAGATCCACTGAGGGGTTGTTCGGGGCAACAAGGTGTTAAGTCTTACACAGGCAAGACTGGGTCCCTCAGGGTAGATGGCAGGGTTGGGGTGCAAGACGGAGAAGGGGCTTTCAGCCGCAGGAGCAATAATGCAGACACACACACGAAAGTCTCTTTCTGTACCTTTACTGATGTAGTTGCAGTCCCGTCCCGGGATGCTGGCAGGGTGGAGGATGCACGTCCAATTATTCCCACTGAGTAGGTGTAGGGCCTCCTTACTCCTGTAGTGTGAGTTTATGACCTGTATGAAACAAAGTCTAACTCTGTCTTCAACTTTGCACGCCCGGCTGACTTTGTGGTGGGGCCTTCTCTTGGATAGAACAGTGTCTCTGTATGCAGCGTCCTGCTAGACCCTGTCCTCCTGACCCCGGCTCCGCATCAGCACTCCTGAGCTCCTAGAACTTGAAGTTCTCCAGGATCTCCGGTATCTCCTACTAGTCGTGTAGACTCTAGCAAGCTCGGACCCGGTGTCCGGTTATTCAGAGTAGAGGTAAGCTATCAATGCTGTTTCAACCTCCGTTACTCTCTTCTTCTCTTTCACTCGCCTTTCATCCTACGACCTTTAACATAAGCACACTAACAGTAGATGGCTGATTCTTCTCTCTCTTCACCTCTCTCAAAGCGTCGGCACGCTTACTCCCTGAACTGAACTCAGTTGACTCAGTTCTGACTAGGCTAGAGTGGCTATCTCTCCACTGGTACTAGCCTCCACACATTGAACTAAGCTCAAGCTGCAGTCTTCAGGTTCTCACAACAACTCTCAACTCCTCTCTGAGGTGACTAGCTCTCTGTTGTCTAGGAAGACTCTCAGCTCTCAGGCTAATCTGAGCTAGTCTGAGCTCTCTGCTGTGACTTCACCATCCTTATATACTCTATGTAGGGCTCCCTCTGGTGGCTCTAGGGATTGGTGAAGGTGTTTTGTGTGCATATCAGGTCTCTGTGGGTGTTACCTCTGGTGCATCCCCTGGGGAATAAGATTCCAAGCGCAGCTGGGCTCCACATCCCTCCCTAGTAAACAACAGCACTCCCGGGCTGAAAGAAAACATTTTTCTAAAACACATTGACATCAAATATCAATTGAACTCTTCCCTTACAGGAGGCAAGAATCTTTAACAATTGCTAAAGGTAACATATATACATACATTTACATGATATTTATATACATTTATACACACTTTGACTCTTGTTAACTGTTTACATTTGCTAGGCCTACTCTTGGTACCTAACAGGTAACTTTCCTTTTGTCATGCGTACTGACCTACGTGGTGTTGCGTCAGGTGAGGTAGCATTTGACCTGTCTGGCCTACGTGCAGGTAAACTGTAATACTGCCTTAACCTCTCTAGGGATCTGGCAAGTATAATTGCAGCTGGGCGATGCGGTTCTGTCTCGCCAGGGGATCTTTCTTCCTGAGACCCAACATCTTGAGGTTCCACGTCTTGAGATGCTTCAGGAGCAAGTTCTCTTGAACTATTCCTTCTGCGACAACTGGTCAACTTGACGTTGGAGTGCTTCTTGCGGTTGATAAAATTGAAGTACTGGAATAATCACAGCTTCTCCGATACAGGGCAAATCTGCAGGAAAATCTCCTAAGTCCGTGTGTATGACTTCACCTGGTTTCTCTTCGTCAATAACAGTTTCTTCTTCTCGAAGCTTTAACAGGTCTGGACATAGTTTTAGGTGATCTCTTGATACAGTTGTGGTCGTCTTTCCTCCATCTCTACTAATGGTACATGTTTTCCTGTTGCCAAACTTTGAATTTTGCACGACATATGGCTCTCTTTCCCATTGATTATCTAATTTGTGCATTCTTCTTTTTCTTTTCAGCACAATTTCTCCAGGTACAAAAGGTTCAGCTGGCGCACTTTTGTTGTAGTTTTCCTCTTGTTTTTCCCTTACTTTATTGAGACTATCTTCCACGCAGGCTTGTACTCTCCTGTACTGTTCCTGTCGGTTTGTGTCCCAATCTTCAGTAGTAACATCTGCTTCTGGTTCTACAACACCAAGTTCCAAATCCATGGGCAGCTTTCCTGGTCTTGCCCGCATGAGGTAGGCTGGGGTGCAATTGGTGGAACTCACAGGTATGTGATTGTACAGATCTACCAGGTCAGGTAGTAGGTCTGGCCACCGATTCCTCTCCTCAAGTGGTACCATCTTCAGCAGATCAATGACTATGTGATTCATCTTTTCACAGAGACCATTTGTTTGGGGGTGGTACGGTGTGGTTCTTATCTTCTTGCATCCGTTCAAATGACAGAACTCTTTAAACAACTCGGCTTCAAAGGCAGGGCCCTGGTCAGTTAACACTTGCTCCGGATATCCATGGGGCCTACAGAAATACGCTTGGAACGTCTTTGCTGCTGTCTCTGCTGTCAGATCTTTGACAGGGGCGACCACCAGGAACCTGGAGTAGTGATCCACCATTGTCAGGGCATATGAATATCCCGACCGGCTGGGTGACAACTTGACATGGTCCAGGGCCATGATCTCCAAGGGACGAGTCGTCTTGATGGGTTGCAGGGGTGCCTTCTGACTGCTGTAGTCTTTTCTTCGGAGGCTACAGGACGCACAGTTTTTACACCATTTTTCGATGGAACTGCGCATTCCTACCCAGTAGAAACAACACTTCAACAGGGTCTCCAGTTTTTTCCAGCCAAAGTGCCCCGCTTGATCGTGGTAGGCTTCCAACACCATCTGGATGTCCGTTCTGGGAACTACTATCTGCCATACCATCTCATGGGTTCTTGGGTTGACGTACCTTCGGCACAGCTTCTCACGGTAGATAAACAGCCGGCTTCTCTCATTCCACAGCTGCTTTGCTTGTTGAGACGCATCCTTCTCCAAGGAGGAACCTTCCCGAGTTATCAGCTCCTTGATACGGCTGACAACTGGGTCACTGTTCTGGGTCTCCTTCCAGCTGTGGTGAGGTAAAGGGTTTAACGTCTTACCACGCTGCCTCCTGCAGGCTCGTTGCTCGTGGATCATCCCGTTTCTGTGAAAGGCAGGTAGTTCAAGCTCTTCTAGGTCATCCAATTCCTCTTCCGTGTCGGACTCATGAGGCATTCTGGACAAGGCATCAGCGTTGGCATTCTTATGGCCCGCCCTATACTTGATTGTGAATTGATAGTTCGACAGCCGAGCCATCCAACGTTGCTCCATGGCTCCCAGCTTAGCTGTTTCAAGATGTGTCAAGGGGTTATTGTCAGTGTAAGCAGTGAACTTGCTGGAGGCTAGGTAATGCTTGAATCTTTCTGTAATGGCCCAGACCAGTGCCAGGAACTCCAACTTGAAGCTGCTATAGTTCTCTGGGTTCCTCTCGGTTGTTCGGAGCTTCCTGCTTGCATATGCGATGACTTTCTCCAGGCCATTTTGCTTCTGACTGAGGACAGCTCCCAATCCTTCGTTGCTAGCATCAGTGTACAGCAGGAACGGCTGGCTGTAGTCAGGGTAGGCTAAGATCTCATCGCCTGTCAGGATCTCCTTCATCTCTTTGAAGGCTTCAGCCTGTTCTTTACCCCAGTGGAATGGAGAATTTCTGCTCTTGAGGGATTGTCCTGCCAGGAGGTCTTGCTTTCTTGGTGTAATCCTTTACAAACCTCCGGTAGTAACCTGTCAGTCCCAGGAACTGGCGCACCTCCTTGAGATTCCTCGGTTCCGGCCATTTCTGGATGTCGGTGACCTTCTTGGGGTCTGGCGCTACTCCTTCTGAGCTGACAATATGCCCCAAGTACTGTACCTTTTGTTTGAGCAGATGGCACTTTGAAGGCTTCAGTTTCATCCCATACTTGGACAGTGACTCGAATACCTCCGCCAGGTGCTTCAGATGATCTTCATACGTCTTGGAGTACACAATTACGTCGTCCAGGTACAGCAACACGGTTTCAAAGTTGAGATGTCCCAGACAACTCTTCATCACTCTCTGGAACGTTCCAGGGGCACTGCTGAGTCCAAATGGCATCCTGTCAAACTCACAGAGTCCCATCGGGGTGGTGAAAACCATCTTCTCCCGATCCTCCTCAGCCACAGCTACTTGCCAGTACCCACTAGTGAGGTCAAGGGTGGAAAAGTAATTAGCAGTCTTTTAATGCAGCTAAGGATTCCTCAATGCATGGTAAAGGGTATGCATCTTTATGTGTAATGCGATTCACTTGTCTGTAATCTACACACATTCTCATGCTTCCATCCTTTTTCCTGACTAGGACTAGAGGTGCTGCCCAGGGGCTACAACTATCCCTTATCACCCCTGCTTCCTTCATATCACGCAACATCTCCTTGGCTTTCTGGTAGTGTTCTGGAGGTATAGGCCTGTACCGTTCTTTTATGGGGGGGTGGTTGCCTGTAGGGATATGGTGTTGCACTCCCTTAATTGTCCCAAAGTCAAGTGGGTGTTTGCTAAATACCTGTGTGTACTCCTGTACCACTCGAAGTACTCCCTGTTTCTGGTGGGCTGGAGTGGTGTCTGTCCCGACATGGAGCTGCTGACACCAATCCTCCACCTGGGTTGCTGGGTCGTTATCCTCCGCTGGTTGGGGGGAGGCTAAGGACTCCATCGTGAGAATGGAGTTATTATCTACTGTATGTAATTTAGTGACAGTGGCATATCGTGGTAAGTTCACTTCATCTTCTCCCCAGTTGAGAAGACGTACTGGCACCCTCCCATTTCGTACCTCAACTACCCCTCTAGCAGTCAAGAGTGTAGGTCTGTGTTCTGAACAATGGGGCTCTACTATTGCTTGGTAGTTCCGTCCTCTCAGACCTATTGCTGCTCTACACCATATAAGCATTTTAAGCATTTCACTCATTGGAGGTATCACAATGGGGTTCGGGTCTGTTACCTGTACATTACCAATCTCACCATCGGTCAGTTTCGCTTGCTGCTGGCACATCAGGGCCCGGATCTCCTTCTGGATCACTCCCTTTTGCTTTGGCCTGGCAACATCGGCGAGCTGTTGGATCAAAAACACAACTTCTCTCAGACAGTTACTGATAATGTTGGTACCCAAAACCACATTTAAGCCATTTTCCTCATTTACAGTTTTTACTACTAAGAGTCCCTGGTCCTTCAGCTCCACTCTACCCACTTTTACGTCCACATTTTTGGCTCTGAGTATATCAACAGGGAGACCATTGGATGCGTATACTGCAAAGTAAGGGCTCGGGGGCTGGAGACTGTCCATGGACCAAAACCTATTATACAGGACATCAGGTATGATGGTTACCTGAGATCCAGTGTCCAGCAGGGCAGGGATTGCGATCCCGTCCAGGATGATGGACAGGTATGGTCTTCCTCCCACGAACCTGCGGTTGCAGTCTGAGGGGCCTACAGAGTCTAGTCCTGGGTGTTGGCCCTCGGACCCAGGATCTGCTTGTTTAAAGGACACTGACGTGCTAGATGACCTTCTCGGTGGCAACGGTAGCAAATGATCTCTCGGCGAGGTTGGCGCTGGTCGGGGGTCGCTCCTGGGGGTGGCGTTGTCCTCCCCAAGTGGGGCGACGTCCTCCTTTTCCTCCGGCTCATCCAAGGGATATCCTCTGGGCAGTCAGCTAGCAGGATCTTTCCGTCTTCCTCCTTTCGCTGTTGCAGGGCACTCATTACGGTGGCCAGGTTTTTGGTCAGCTGGCGCACTTCTGAGCGCAGACAGTCCAGCTCACTAGGGGCGCTATCTGCGTTTTGGTTTCCGCAACCAGCGGGGAAAAGGTGGATGCTGCTGACTTTAGGGTGGCTTCACCCAGGTGACACTGGGTTACCATTTTGTGCGTTTCCAGGGGTCGCAGCCCTTTTATGGCCATATCCTTCAAGGCACCAAAAGTAGCGTCAGGATGATCCAAGGACCACCAGTGCACAGTTCTGCTTTCAGCTTGAGACCTCAGTTCCCGTACAAATTGTTCCTTTAACATTTTATTTTCATTGATGACACTTATGGGGTTAACCTGTTTGAGAGCTTGCAGGGCCCCTTGTAATCGGCAGGCGTAGTCCCTAATGCTATCATCTGGTTTCTGGGAGCATTGGTAAAACCTCATCCGGAGATCTGTTTCAGTGCGGTCCTCAAAGATAGTCTGTAGCTTTAAGAAAATTGTAAGCACGGATTCCTGGTCTGCAGCTGTCCAAGTCTCAACTTCTCTCTCTGCAGCACCAGTCAACTGCCCCACCACCACTGCAGCTCTCTGCCTTTCTGTCATAGGGTACATGTCCATTATACTGCATATTTTCCTCTTGAACCCTGTCTGGCTTGCCGCTATATTGAGGGAGCCACTTTGTTCCAGGCAGGTATGGCAGCGTCAGCGGTACTATCGGGGCCACAGGACCTGGTGGGGGGCCAGCGTTCCCATCCTGCGCGGCAGCGCCTGTGGGTAAGTCATTGGGGCGGTCGGCCTGTACCGCGCTGTCAGCTTGCTGCTGCGACATGTCTGCGCCCCCCTAGTTAAGCGTGGCCTACCTTCTCCTGCAGGCCGCAGCTTCCTCCAGTCGTGGGAAGGACCTGCGTCGCCGGCGCTCTAATGTCAGAGCGTTCACTGAAGCTCTCCACACGACCTGCCGCCGCGTCAGCGTTGGGGGCGTGTCCGGGACTCAGCGCGCTTTTCTACAGGTACGCCTACTTCTCTTCGCACCGTAGCGCTGCAATTTGGCGGGCAATGGCGGACAATGGAGGGAAATTTTCAAAAATAGCAATACAGTCTTTTTGCACAAAACAGTCCAACTCAGGCACACAGGACTCGCATAATACGAGCTTCAGAATCCTGTTCGTGACTCCAGGAGATGAGTCGCCCGCCAGGGCCAGTGGTGTATTTGGCACCGAGCCCGTTCACTTCAATGGGGGATGTTACGGGTAGCACAGCTCGGTCCGTCGCCCTGGGCGCTCACTAAAAAGGAGGGTTATTTACAGGGGATTATATGGTTTGTAAGGTGATCGTGACGCCACCTGTGGTACCTGGTCAGGGTGACCAGCGTTGCAGTGTAGATCCACTGAGGGGTTGTTCGGGGCAACAAGGTGTTAAGTCTTACACAGGCAAGACTGGGTCCCTCAGGGTAGATGGCAGGGTTGGGGTGCAAGACGGAGAAGGGGCTTTCAGCCGCAGGAGCAATAATGCAGACACACACATGAAAGTCTCTTTCTGTACCTTTACTGATGTAGTTGCAGTCCCGTCCCGGGATGCTGGCAGGGTGGAGGATGCACGTCCAGTTATTCCCACTGAGTAGGTGTAGGGCCTCCTTACTCCTGTAGTGTGAGTTTCTGACCTGTATGAAACAAAGTCTAACTCTGTCTTCAACTTTGCACGCCCGGCTCACTATGTGGTGGGGCCTTCTCTTGGATAGAACAGTGTCTCTGTATGCAGCGTCCTGCTAGACCCTGTCCTCCTGACCCCGGCTCCGCATCAGCACTCCTGAGCTCCTAGAACTTGAAGTTCTCCAGGATCGCCGGTATCTCCTACTAGTCGTGTAGACTCTAGCAAGCTCGGACCCGGTGTCCAGTTATTCAGAGTAGAGGTAAGCTATCAATGCTGTTTCAACCTCCGTTACTCTCTTCTTCTCTTCCACTCGCCTTTCGTCCTACTCCGACCTTTAACATAAGCACACTAACAGTAGATGGCTGATTCTTCTCTCTCTTCACCTCTCTCAAAGCGTCGGCACGCTTACTCCCTGAACTGAACTCAGTTGACTCAGTTCTGACTAGGCTAGAGTGGCTATCTCTCCACTGGTACTAGCCTCCACACATTGAACTAAGCTTAAGCTGCAGTCTTCAGGTTCTCTCAACAACTCTCAACTCCTCTCTGAGGTGACTAGCTCTCTGTTGTCTAGGAAGACTCTCAGCTCTCAGGCTAATCTGAGCTAGTCTGAGCTCTCTGCTGTGACTTCACCATCCTTATATACTCTATGTAGGGCTCCCTCTGGTGGCTCTAGGGATTGGTGAAGGTTTTTTGTGTGCATATCAGGTCTCTGTGGGTGTTACCTTTGGTGCATCCCCCTGGGGAATAAGATTCCAAGCGCAGCTGGGCTCCACACATGCACAATGCTGTCTCTCTCCACTGGTTTCCTGCCATCATAGCACTGACATAAGAGTTTATTCTATCATCCTCTGCCATATGCAGAGCAGCATTTGCAATTTCAACTGACAGATCAGTCTGCAGCAGGCAACAAGCACAGCTCAGCGGTATACTGCCTAGTTGTTACAAGCTCCATTGTGGAGAAGACCAGGAGAGTTGAACTCGGCTAAAAAGCAGTTAACTATGATCAAACCGTGACCGCTATACTAATATAAATGGCAGATAGTGTAAAGATGTCATGAGGCCCCAAAGCAAAAGTCCTAATTGTGCCCACCCACCAAAAAAGTCACAGAAGGGCATGCCTCTCAACTTTTAAAAACATAACAGCAAAGAAAGAACACGTATTGCCCTATTAAAGTCCCTTTGTTTTCTCCCCTCTGCAATACACTTTTCATGATTTCCAACAGTGTGATGCACCTAATAATGCTTCCAACAAACTGTATGAAACTCCCACAGTGAACTCTCTCACATTACCCCCCACATGCACAGTGTAATGATCCTACAGTGCCCCAACACAGTATGATACCCCATAGTGCCCAACATAGTTTGATGCCCCCACAGTGAACCCCATCCCCCACACAGCATGAAGACCTCACAGTACTGCTCACATATTATAATGTCCCCACAGATCTCCCCACAGTTTATGAAGCCCTCCCAATAACCCCAGTTGCACAATACAGTGGACCTCACAGAACCCTCCCACGCAGTCAGGGCTGGCGTTAGGGGCAGGCAGACCAGGCAGCTGCCTAGGGCCCTCGCTCCCCAAGGGGCACCCAGCTAGCGGCACATCATGCAGCTGCTATAGGGGCTCCTCTGAGGCGGGGGGGCCCGCCTGCCACCAGCGCCTACTCCCCCGCCGCTGCTTTGAACTATACCCTTCATTCCCCGCTCTGCCTCTAACACAGCGGGTGCCGGGCAGAGCAGGAGACAGAAGCCGGGAGCAGTGCGGGCACGAGGAGAGGTGAGGAGTGTGTTGTTTTTTTTTGAAATGTCAGTGAGTACTGGACTGTGGCTGTGGGGCCATTACTGGGGGGGATGAGGGCTGTGTTATATGGGCCGCGCTATATACTATGTGTGCCGTGCTATATACTATGTGTGCCACGCTGTATGCTGTATGGGTCGCGCTATATACTGTGTGTGCCGCACTATATACTATGTGGGCCGCACTGTATACTATGTTGCCGTGCAATATACTATGTGTGCCGTGCTGTATACTGTGTGCCGCGCTATATACTGTGTGGGCCACGTTTATATGCTGTGTGGGCCACGCTATATACTGTGTGGGCCGTGCTATATTCTGTGTGGGCTGCAATATATACTGCGTGGGCCGTGCTATATACTGTGTGGGCCGCGCTATATACTGTGTGGGCTGCGCTATATACTATGTGGGCCATGCTATATACCATGTGGGCCGTGCAATATACTATGTGTGCCACGCTATATACTATGTGGGCCATGCTATATACTATGTGTGCCACGCTGTATACTATGTGTGCCGTGCGATATACTATGTGTGCCGTGCATTATACTATGTGTGCCGCGCTGTATACTATGTGTGCCGCGCTATATACTGTGTGGGCCACGCTATATACTGTATGGGCCGCGCTATACACCATGTTCCAAATTATTATGCAAATTGGTTTTAACCCCTTCACCACCAAGGGTGGTTTGCACGTTAATGACCGGGCCAATTTTTACAATTCTGACCACTGTCTCTTTATGAGGTTATAACTCTGGAACGCTTCAACGGATATTCGCGTTCTGAGATTCTTTTCTCGTGACATATTGTACTTCACGTTAGAATTAAAATTTCTTCAATATAACTTGCGTTTATTTTTGAAAAAAATGCAAATATGGCGAAAATTTTTAAAATTTTGCAATTTTCAAACTTTCAATTTTTTTTCCCTTAAAACAGAGAAATATATCACACAAAATAGTTAAGAAATAACATTTTCCACATGTCTACTTTACATCAGCACAATTTTGGAACCAAAATTTTTTTTTGTTAGGAAGTTATAAGGGTTAAAAGTTGACCAGCGATTTCTCATTTTTACAACAAAATTTACAAAGCCATTTTTTTTAGGGACCACCTCACATTTGAAGTCACTTTGAGGGGTCTATATGGCAGAAAATACCCAAAAGTGACACCATTCTAAAAACTGCACCCCTCAAGGTACTCAAAACCACATTCAAGAAGTTTATTAACCCTTCAGGTGCTTCACAGGAACTAAAGCAACGTGGAAGGAAAAAATGAATATTTAACTTTTTAGCCACAAAAATGATCTTTTACAAACTTTTTTTTTATTTTCACAAGGGTAAAAGGAGAAAATGGACAGATAAGGTTGTTATGCAATTTCTCCTGAGTACGCCAATACCCAATATGTGGGGGAAAACCACTGTTTGGGCACACGGCAGAGCTCGTAAGGGAAGGAGCGCCGTTTGACTTTTTCAAACTAAAATTGGCTGGAATTGAGATTGGACGCCATGTCGCGTATGGAGAACCTCTGATGCGCCTAAACAGTGGAAACCCCCACAAGTGACAACATTTTGGAAACTAGACACCCTAAGGTACTTATCTAGATCTGTTGTGAGCACTTTGAACCCCCAAGTGTTTCACAAAAGTTTATAATGCCTGGGTTGAAAAAAAAAAAAAAACAATTTTCCACAAAAATGATTTTTTAGTCCCAAATTTTTGAGCTTTCCCAAGGAAATTGGACCCCAAAAGTTGTTGTCCAATTTGTCCTGAGTACGCTGATACCCCATATGTGGGGGGGAAACTGTTTGGGCGCACGGCAGGGCTTGGAAAGGAAGTAGTAACGTTTTGGAATGCAGACATTGATGGGGGTCATGTTCCGTTTGCAGTGACCCAGATGAGCCTAAACAGTGGAAACCCCCCACAAGTGACCGCCATTTTGGAAACTAGACCCCCTAAGGAACTTATCTAGATCTTTGGTGAGCACTTTGAACCCCCAAGTGCTTCACACAAGTTTATAATGCCCGGGCATGAAAATAAAAAATCCTATTTTTTCCCACAAAAATTATCTTTTAGTCACTAATTTTTTATTTTCCCAAGGGTAACAGGAGAAATTGGACCACTTAAGTTGTTGTCCAATTTGTCCTGAGTACGCTGATACCCCATATGTGGGGGGGAACCACTGTTTGGGCGTACGGCAGAGCTCGGAAGGGAAGGAGCACCATTTGACTTTTTCCAACCAAAATTGGCTGGAATTGAGATTGGATGCCATGTTGCATTTGGAGAGCCCCTGATGTGCCTAAACAGGGAAACCCCCCCACAAATGACCCCATTTGGGAAACTAGACCCCCTAAGTAACTTATCTAGATCTTTGGTGAGCAATTTGAACCCCCAAGTGCTTCACACAAGTTTATAACGTAGAGCCGTAAAATTTAAAAATCATATTTTTTCCACAAAAATGATCTTTTCACCCAATTTTTATTTTTCCAAGGGTAACAAGACTCCAAAAGTCATTGTTCAATTTGTCCTGAGTGCGCTGATACCCCATATGTGGGAGTAAACCACTGTTTGGGTGAATGGCAGAGTTTGGAAGGGAAGGAGCGCCGTCTGACTTTTTCAACGCAGAATTGGCTGGACGCCATGTCGTGTTTGGAGAGCTCCTGATCTGCCTAAACAGTGGAAACCCCCATAAATGACACCATTTTGGAAACTAGACCCCTCAAGGAACTTATCTAGATGTGTGGTGAGAACTTTGAACCCCCAGGTGTTTCACTAAAGTTTATAACGTACAGCAGTAAAATAAAAAAATCTTTTTTTTTTTACAAAAATGATTTTTTCGCCCCCAATATTTTATTTTCACAAGGGTAACAGAAGAAATTGGAACCCAAAAGTTGTTGTCCAATTTATCCTGAGTACGCTGATACCCAATATGTGGGCGAAAACTACTGTATGGGCACACGTCGGGGCTCGGAAGGGAAGTAGGGACGTTTTGGATTGCAGACTTTGATGGAATGGTCTGGGGGCGTCATGTGCATTTGGAGAGCCCCTGATGCACCTAAACAGTAGAAACCCCCCACAAGTGACCCCATTTTGGCAAATAGACCCCACAAGGAACTTATCTAGATGTGTGGTGAGCACTTTGAACCCCGAAGTGCTTCACAGAAGTTTATAACGTACAGCCGTAAAAATAAAAAATCCTTTTTTTTTTTACAAAAATGATTTTTTTCGCCCCCAATATTTTATTTTCACAAGGGTAACAGGAGAAATTGGACCCCAAAAGTTGTTTTCCAATTTGTCCTGAGTACGCTGATACCCAATATGTGGGAGAAAACTACTGTTTGGGCGCACGTCAGGGCTCGGAAGGGAAGTAGGGACGTTTTGGATTGCAGACTTTGATGGAATGGTCTGGGGGCGTCATGTCGCATTTGGAGAGCCCCTGATGCGCCTAAACAGTGGAAATCCCCAACAAGTGACCCCATTTTGGAAAATAGACCCCACAAGGAACTTATCTAGATGGGTGGTGAGCGCTATGAAGCCCCAAGTGCTTCACAGAAGTTTATAATGTACAGCCGTAAAAACAAAAAAATCATTTTTTTTTACAAAAATGATATTTTCGCCCCCAGTTTTTTTATTTTCCCAAGGGTAACAGAAGAAATAGGACAAATTGCACAATAACTCTTGGGGTCCAGAGTACGCTGATACCCCATATGTGGGGATAAACTACTGTTTGGACGCATGGCAGAGCTCAGAAGTGAAGGAGCACCGTTTGAATTTTTCAACGCAGAATTGGCTGGAATTGAGATCAGACGCCATGTCACATTTGGAGAGCCCCTGATGTGCCTAAACAGCGGAAACCCCCCAATTCTAACTCCAACCCTAACCCCAACACACCCCTAACCCTAGTCCCAACCCTAACCACAAACCTAACCCTAACACACCCCTAATCCCAACCCTAACCCTAATCCTAACTTTAGCGCCAACCCTAACCCTAACTTTAGCCGCAACCCTAACCCTAATGGGAAAATGGAAATAAATACATTTTTTTTATTTTATTATTTTTCTCTAACTAAGGGGGTGATAAAGGGGGGTCTGATTTACTATTTATAGCGGGTTTTTATGATTGGCAGCTGTCACGCAAAAAGACGCTTTTTATTGCGAAAAATAGTTTTTTGCATCGCCACATTTTGAGAGCTATAATTTTTGCATATTTTGGCCCACAGAGTCATGTGAGGTCTTATTTTTTGCGGTACGAGGTGACGTTTTTATTGGTACCATTTTTGAGCACGTGACATTTTTTGATCGCTTTTTATTTCGATTTTTGGGATGTTAGAATGAACAAAAATCAGCAATTCATGAATTTCTTTTGGGGGAGGCGTTTTTATCATTCCACGTGTGGTAAAATTGAAAAAGCAGTTTTATTCTTCGGGTCAGTACAATTACGGCGATACCTCATTTATATCATTTTTTTATGTTTTGGCGCTTTTATAGAATAAAAACAATTTTATATAAAAAATAATTATTTTTGTATCGCTTTATTCTGCGAGCTATAACTTTTTTATTTTTTCGCTGATGATGCTGTATGGCAGCTCGTTTTTTGTGGGACAAGATGACGTTTTCAGCGGTACCATGTTTATTTACACTGTGTTCCAAATTATTATGCAAATAATATTTTCTCAGATTTTCCCAAATTACTTATATGAATTGCAGTCATTGTAATTTTCCAGTCAAATAACTATTAGAGTACAATTGAAAGGTTTTTGTACAAACTGCCTATGATAACAGTATATTTAAAAAAAAATAAAACACTCAAACTGCACTCAAAATGCATGTTCCAAATTATTATGCACAGCAGAGTTTTCAACCTTTTCATTTTAATAAAGAACAAAAAATGGTCATTTTTGAAATTATAAACATTAGCAGGTTATTACAAACTGAAATCAAACAGTTTTCAACTCAAAACTTTATTCTAGGTGATGTTACATTTGCACATAGGACGCCTTGTTCAAAAGGAGCTTCTGAACTCTCTCGTCCATTGAATTTGTCAGGTTTTGGATGGTTTCTGCTTAAGTTGTTTTGCATGAGGACAGAATACCCTCCCAGAGCTGTTGCTTAGATGTGAACTGCCTCCCGCCATCATAGACACTCCTTTTGATGATGCTCCAGAGGTTCTCAATGGGGTTGAGGTCAGGGGAGCATGGGGGCCACACCATAAGTTTGTCCCCTGTTATGCCCATAGCAGCCAGAGATGCAGATGTGTTATGTGCAGCATGAGACGGTGCATTATCATGCTTGAAAATGATCTTGCTGCGGAATGCACGGTTCTTCTTCTTGAACCATGGCAGGAAGTGCTGTTTGAGAAACTCAACGTACACTATAGAGTTCATCTTTACCCCTTCAGGGATCCTAAAGGGGCCGACAATCTCTCTCCCCATGATTCCAGCCCAAAACATTACTCCACCTCCTCCTTGTTGGCGCCGTAGCCGTGTTTGCATGGGGTGTCCATCAACCAGCCATCCTCCACTCCATCCATCTGGACCATCAAGCGTTGCACGGCACTCATCGGTGAACAAAACAGTTTTGAAGTCAGTCTTCATGTATTGTTTGGCCCACTGGAGCTGTTTCTGCTTGGGTGCAGTGAATAAAGGAGGTCAACAGGATGGCTTACGCACAGCTGCAAACGTCTGAAGGACCCTGCATCTTGTTGTTGGGGGGATGTTGGAGGCACCATCAGCTTCAAAAACTTGTCTGCTGCTATGACAAGGCTTTTTTGCCGCTGATTTTTTAACCTGACGTAATTGCCTGTAGGAAAGAGTTCTCAATTTTCCCTTATCAGCACGCACACGTGTGTACTGTGAATCAGCTACATACTTCTTGATTTAGCGATGGTCACGATGAAGTGTCTTGGCAATGTTGATTGTAGTCATGCCTTGACCTAAACACACCACAATTTGTTGCTTCTCAGTAGCCGACACATCCTTTTTCTTTCCCATTTTGGCAGAAAATGTAGGCTGCTTAATAATGTGGGACAACCTTCTTAAGTAGTCTTGCCTTTCATTGGACACACCTGCCAAACTAATTAGCGCAGGTGTCTGCAATTGCTTACAGTGATATAAAGAGCCCTGAAACACATCACCATCAATGAGTTTAACTGACAAACAAAAAAATTCTTACCTTATCACTCCTAAACAATTTTTGCATAATAATTTGGAACACAGTGTATATCGGTCTTTTTGATCGCGTGTTATTCCACTTTTTGTTCGGCGGTATTTTGCTTTGTTTTTATTTTTTTTTAAGGGGTTCACTAAAGGGGTTAACTAGTGGGACAGTTTTATAGGGGGGGTCGTTACGGACGCGGCGATACCAAATATGTGTACTTTTATTGTTTTGTTTTTTTTATTTACAGGAAGAAATGAATTTATTGGGGAATATTTTTTTTTTTTTTATTTATTTATTTTGGATTTTTTTTTTAATTTTTTTTAACTTTTTTACTTTGTCCCAGGGTGGGACATCACTGTATTTTATCAGATCGCTGGTGTGACAGTGTGCACAGCACTCTGTCACACCAGCGATCGCTCTGGCACTGCTGCAGGCTTCTCAGTGCCTGCTCTCAGCAGGCACTGAGGAAGCCGCCTCCCTCCAGGACCCCGGCGCCATCTTGGATCCGGGTCCTGGGAGGGAGGAAGCCCTCAGAACAGCGCGATCACATCGCGCTGGTCTGAGGGTCTCAGGGGAGCGCGCAGGGAGCCCCCTCCCTGCGCGATGCTTCCCTGTGCCCCCAGTACACCGCGATCTTGTTTGATCGCGGTGTGCCAGGGGTTAATGTGCCGGGAGCGGTCCGTGACCACTCCTGACACACAGTCACGGGTGTCAGCTGTGATAATCAGCTGACACCCGGCAGCTAATCGTCTGTGACGTACTATCCTGTCCATGGTCAGATTGGCACGGGTTTCATGGACGGGATAGTACGTCTAATGTCAGAGAGGGGTTAAGTGTCGTAGCGTTTTTTTTTTTTCTTGTAAATGAAACCCATTGATGGTATTGTGTCTCAGGGTTCTTTGGATCACTGAAATCAATCTCAGATACCTGTGATAATTAGTTTGCCATGTGAGCCCAATAAAAGGAAAACTGGATGTTCCACACTATTAAGCAGGCCAGAGTTTTCAAGTAACATGGGAAAGAAAAAGGATCTCTCTGCGGCTGAAAAGCATCAAATAGTACAATGCCTTGGTCAAGGGATGAAAACATTAGATATTTCCCGAAAATTTAAGTGTGATTGTCGTACTGTTAAGAGATTTGTGGCTGATTCTGAGTACAAACCTGTTCGTGCTGATAAAGGCAGAATGAGGAAGGTTTCTGCCAGGCAAGTTCATCGGCTTAAGAGAGCAGCTGCTAAAAAGCCATTACAAACCAGCAAACAGATATTTGAAGCTGCTGTTGCCTCTGGAGTCCCTCGAGCCTCAAGATGTAGGATCCTTCAAAGGCTTGCTGTGGTGCATACACCTACTATTTGGCCACCTCTAAAAGTGCTCACAAGCAGAAATGGTTGCAGTGGGTCCAGACATACAAGAAGACTAATTTTCAAACAGTCTTGTTTACTGATGAGTGTCGAGCAACCCTGGATGGTCCAGATGGATAGAGTAGTGGATGGTTGGTGGATGGCCACCATGTCCCAACAAGGTTGTGACGTCAGCAAGGAGGTGGAGGAGTCATGTTTTGGGCTGGAATCATGGAAACAGCTGGTAGGGCCCTTTAAGGTTCCTGAAGGTGTGAAAATGACCTCTGCAAAGAATATAGAGTTTCTGACTGACAACTTCCTTCCATGGTATAAAAAGCAGAAACGTGCCTTCAGGAGCAAAATCATCTTCATGCATAACAATGCACCATCTAATGCTGCAAAGAATACCTCTGAGTCATTGGCTGCTATGGGCATAAAAGAAGATAAACTCATGGTGTGGCCACCATCTTCCCCTGACCTCAACCCTATAGAGAACCTCTGGAGTATCATCAAACAAAAGATCTATGAGGGTGGGAGGCAGTTCACATCAAAACAGCAGCTCTGGGAGGCTATTCTAACTTCATGCAAAGAAATACAAGCAGAAACTCTCCAAAAACTCACAAGTTCAATGGATGCCAGAATTGTGAAGGTGATATCAAAGAAGGGTTCCTATGTTAACATGTAACTTGGCCTGTTAGGATGTTTTGGAGTTAAATAGCTTTTTTGTTCAGTGAATGTGACCTCCTAATGCTGCAAATTCCACAAATGAGCATTTTCAGTTCTTTAAAACATATCAAATGTTTAGAAATTCTACTGTACCTAATAATTTGGAACAGTGCATTTTGAGTTTTTATTCATTTTGGAGATTATACTGTTATCATTGGGAGGTTTCTTCAATAAAAT
Source organism: Oophaga sylvatica (assembly GCA_033576555.1). NCBI lineage: Eukaryota > Metazoa > Chordata > Amphibia > Anura > Dendrobatidae > Oophaga > Oophaga sylvatica. The sequence goes on from JARQOD010002075.1 coordinate 24,027, forward strand.
TCGATGTGTACTCTAACTGGTGATGACTTTTATTAGACTGACTGTCATTTGCACCGACCACTTAGGAAAATCAGAGAAAAATATAATTTGCATAATAATTTGGAACATAGTGTATACTGTGTGGGCCGCGTATATACTGTGTGTGCGGCGCTATATACTGTGTGGGCCACGCTATATACTGTGTGGGCCGCGATATATATTGTATGGGCCGCGTTATATACTGTGTGTGCCGCGCTATATACTGTGTGGGCCGTGATATATACTATGTGGGCAGCGCTATATACTATGTGGTCTGTGTTATATACTATTGGGGGTATATTATTTTATGGGGGAGGCTGTGTTATATACTATGGGGGCTACATTATATTCTATGGGGAGGCGGGCTGTATTATATTTATTATATTCTTTGAGGGGTGATTGCATCATACTCTATGAGGGGGCTACATTATACTATATTAGGTGGCTACATTGTATTCTATGGGGGCTACATTATATTCTATGGGGGCTGCATTATACTATATGAGGAAGGCTACATTGTATTCTATGGAGGGGCTACATTATACTATATAAGGGGGCTACATTATGTTCTATGGGGCTGCATTATACTATATGAGGGGGCTGCATTATATTCTATGGGGGGTTTACATTATACTCTGTGGGGTGGTTGCATTATACTCTGTGGGGTGGCTGCATTATGCTCTATGGGGTGACTGCATTATACTATATGTGGGCTGCATTATACTGTATCGATGACTATGGGGAATACATTATACCATATGAAGAACTACGGGGTGCATTATACTATGGGAAGTGAATTGTACTACATGGATGACTATGGTGGTGCATTATACTATATGGAGCACTATGAGGAGTGTATTATACTATATGGAGGACTGAGTGTATTTTAATATATGGAAGGCTATGAGGAGTGTATTATACTATATGGAGGACTGAGGAGTGTATTATACTATATGGAGGACTATAGGGAGTGGATTATACTGTATGGAGGATTATGGGGTGTGCATTTTACAATATGGAGGACTGTGGGGAATTGTTGTGAATGTGCTAAAAATGGTTTCTGAGCAGAGTCTCCCTCTGGTGGTTACTGACAGTACTGAACCTCTCAGCGAGGAGTGGCAATCTGGGATCACGGATTGGTCTGATATAAGGGAGGTTCTCTCCCATGATGGTTGCCGGTGATCAATTGTTCTTGTCTCAATTGTGGTTCCTGGTTCATTTGGAAGCTTGCTGAGTCTTGCCTGCATCTTCTGCTATCAGATAAGATATTTTCTGCTTTTATTTTTGTGCTTGCTTTTTGCATTGTTCCCTGCACTTCTGTGGAGGTCAGCCTGGTCCCCTCCGGGGGCTTGTGCTCTTCTCAGTTTATCTGGAGCCACTGTTGTTTGTTCATTTGCTTTTTCCTGTTTTTTTCAGTGGCTGCGGCTTAGTTTTGTCACACCAGAGAACTGATTTAGGTGGTAGAGGTCGTGTGATCTCAGGTGTTTTTGCAATCAGTAGTGTTGGTTTTTTAGGGTTTTTTTGGATTGCAGTGCGTATCCTTTCCTGTACTTTTCTGTCTAGACAGATTGGGCCCCAGCGTTTGCTCATTCTATTTTCTGTCTGTGTCCGTGCCTCCTCTTGTCTAACCGCCATTACATGTTTGGGGGCTTCCTATTTTCTTTGGGGATCTGCTCCGGGGCAGATAGCTTTCATCTTTCTGCCTTTAGGTGTAGTTATCTCAGGCTGTGGCGAGGCGTCTAGGATCAACGTAGAAACGCTCCACGGCTACCTCTAGTTGTGTGGTTAGTTCAGGTTACTGCAATCTAATAGGTTCCAGCCTCTCTGGTGTATTGCCGTTTTTGCTTACTCTCCTCAGCTACCAAAACAAACAGTATCACCGGCCCAAAACTGAAAATTATATGGTACTCACAGAAGGGAAAAATAGTGTGGAAAAAAAAAAAAGTTGTCAGAGTTGTCAGAGATTTTATTTTTTTTTTCATGTTTGTTGCATTTTTTCCCTCTTTCTCTCTGGGTGCTGAGGAGGATTTTTTTTTTCTCTCTCAATGGAGCTTGCACAGTTGTCTGGCCATGTGGATCAGCTTGCCGCTGAGGTTCGGAGTATTGCTACCTATCTTGCTGGGCTGCCGGTTGTGGAACCTAGGATTCCCATGCCAGATTTGTTTTTGGGGGATCGGGCTAAATTTCTGAATTTCAAAAATAACTGTAAGTTGTTTTTTGCCTTAAAGCCTAAGTCCTCAGGGAACGCAGCACAGCAGGTTCAAATTGTCATCTCTCTCCTGCGCGGCGATCCTCAGGATTGGGCTTTTTCCCTGACACCTGGGGATCCTGTTTTGAATGATATTGATGCATTTTTTCTGGCTCTGAGGTTATTGTACAATGAACCTAATGTCACTGATAGGGATGAGCGATACGATACTGCAAATATCGGGTATCGGCCGATATTAGCTGTATCGGACTTTCGATTCCGAGTTCCGATATTGTCGTCTTATCGGATACCGGAATCGGAATTGTCACTGTCACTGTCAGTGTCCGTCGGTCGGGTCTGTCAGGAGTCAGCGGCACTTACCTGGCAGAAGATCTCCGGCGGTCACGGCCTGGACTGCTTGATGGCCGCCATCATCTTTCCCCGGCGGTCACATGCAGTTTCTCGCGATAACTGCAGTGACTGCTGGGTAATCCCGGCCGTAAAGCAGTCAGTCCGATGACGTCACCGCCGGGGAAGCAGGTAATCAGCTGTGCTGCGTCGCGATGACAGGCTCTGCCTGTCATTGCGATGTAGCAGAGCTGGATCGTCGTGGGACTGTCGTTACTATGGACTGCGTCGGACAGGTGGTATACTGTTGGTTTGTTTTTTTCCTTTTTTTACAGGAGATCGATGGTGTCGCAGGAATGAGAGTATAATAAAAGAAATGAAAACTGTGTGGTCTCTTTTATTTCATTAAAAGACTTTTTTCTTGCTTTGTCTTTTTTTATACATTTAAAAACTTTGGGATTAATAATGGATCGGTGTCTTATTGACGCCTATCCATTATTAACCGGGCTTATTGTCACTGTGCAATCAACGGTGACATTAACCCCTTATTACCCCACTTGCCACCGCTACAGGGCAGTGGGAAGAGCCGGGTAAAGTGCCACAATTGGCACATCTTTTGATGCGCCAAATGTGGGGCTGCTGTAGCCTGGTATTATCAGGCTGTTGAGGGCCAAAATCCATGGGCCTTGACAGTCTTTTTGTCAAGATCCCGTCTGGGTTGGAGCCGATGTTACTGCAAACACTAGGGGAAGCAGAGGCAGGTAGCGTAGTCAGATGGCAGCCGGAGGTCGGTTCACAGGAGAGCAGTGTTTGTAGCAATGGATCAGGCGGATAACGTAGTCAGGTGGCAGCCGGAGGTCGGTACACAGGAGAGCAGTGTTTGTAGCAATGGATCAGGCGGAGAGCGTAGTCAGAAGGCAGGCCGAGGTCGGTTCACAGGAGAGCAGTGTTTGTAGCAATGGATCAGGCGGAGAGCGTAGTCAGAAGGCAGGCCGAGGTCGGTTCACAGGAGAGCAGTGTTTGTAGCAATGGATCAGGCGGAGAGCGTAGTCAGAAGGCAGGCCGAGGTCGGTTCACAGGAGAGCAGTGTTTGTAGCAATGGATCAGCAGGAAACGCTTGACTAAAGGCTTGGAGCTCAATAATCTCGCAATGACACACCCACAGGGCCAGGTTTATATAGGGTGTGTAATTGGCAATCAGAGGCCCAATCAAGAGAGCACTAGGTGTAGCCAATCAGGAAGAACAGTCAATGGTATCTGGGTTCAGCAAGGAACTTTGCAGCCAGCAGAATAGCTCAGATCGTAGAGCTGCTGGCCAGTGGACAAGAGGTACTGGGTTCGACTCCTGACAGTACTCCCCTCCTTCCAGGATGGCCTCTGGACATCTCAGGAGCTGGCTTATCCGGGTACCTCTGATGAAAGGCTCTTGTTAGTCTAGGAGCATGGACGTTGTCCCTTGGTTCCCATGAATTTTCCTCTGGTCCGTAACCCTTCCACTGCACCAGATACTGCAGTTTACCTCTGAATTTTCGGGAGTCCAGAATCTTATCCACAATGTATTCTTCTTCACCACGGATCCTTTCTGGTGGAGGAGGTGGCTGAATTCTTCCTGGAAACGGGTTTTCACAGAAGGGTTTGAGCAAGGATATGTGAAACACTGGATGAATCTTTAGATTGTTGGGAAGTTTTAAACGAAAAGCAACCTGGTTAATTTTTGCAGAAATTTGAAAAGGTCCAATGAATTTCTGACCCAATTTGGAGGATGGCACATGTGTCTTAAGGTGTAAGGTTCTGTGTATCTGTTTCTGAAACTCAGTTTGTTCGTCGGCCATTTTGCTTTCTGTTTTGCTGCAGCTATCTTGCCCTCAGTCAAAATGGAGTTTTCCAGCTTGCATGTTCCCGCCCTGATTCTCTCCGTTTGCTTCTTAAACAGCCACACCTGAGCAATCAGTGCTTCAGAATCTAGCCTGCAGTGAACCTGTGTTCTGACTCCTGAAGCCTTGGACCTTGTACTCCAGCCATTCCTACTGAGAAACTCTGAAGCACTTGTGGACTTTGAACTCTGCTCTTGAGAGCCTCACGTTTGCATGGACTTGCGGTAACAGAGAAGAAGATCTGAATCTGTTGTGGAGAGTTATTGCTGAGCTTAGATTACCCTGGCCTGCTGTGTCTCCTGCTTCTGTGTTTGCAACCTGTGTGTTTATTTTTGCCAATTTGTATGAAGCAATACAAGACTTTCTTTATCAACCTGTGTCTCAAGTATTTTCATCGCACCCAAGCACAAGACGCTATATGAACTGTACCACATACATTACAAGATTCTGAAGCCAAACGTTAGTGTCTGCTGGGTCTGGAAAGGCTTGTCTGCTGTACTGTGGATATCGGATGTCCGGTTGTACTTTCTGTGATGACAGTGGTTGTGACTTCTCACAACCATTCCAGATGTCTGGTTGAAAGCTTTCTGTGATGATAGTGGTTGTGACTTCTCACAACCATTCCAGGTGAGCAGTTCCCTTAAAGTTTTTTCTTTCTTCAGTGTTGCCACAGGTGAACACTATTGTTTTTTTTTTCTCTCCTCTTCTTCCAGTATCCTGTCTTAAAAGATCTGGAAAATGGAGGCCCGCATAAAGGAACTTTGTGGAGTGACTGATAATATCCTTGCAGATTTGCAGAATATAAAGACCCGTTTTACAAATCTTCAGGACCTAAATAATCACAATTTGCAAGTGGTTGGACAGACTACCCAGGATTTGCGAGCCAGGATTGAGGTTCTGGAGGGCGAGTCCAGGCTCCTGCCGTGGCCCCGAGTTCTGGGATTCCCAAGTTGCCCCCTTTTCGTTTTGGTGGTGAACGTGAAAAATTCAGGGGATTTGTTAATCAATGTAATCTTTTTTTTTCTGCACATGCTTCACAATTTCCTACTGAACGATCTAAGGTGCTTACTATAATTATGTTGCTTACCAACAAGGCTTTGATATGGGCAAACCCTCTGATTGAGACTGAGGATGATTGTTTGAATCACCTTGATGATTTTATTTCAGCCATGGGGCAGGTGTTTGATGACCCCAATCGAGGTGCAACAGCTGAAGCAGCCATGTTAGCTTTGCGCCAAGGTAAGCACTCGGTAGCTGAATATGCCTTGGATTTCAGGAGATGGGCCCTTGATACCACCTGGGACAATTCCGCCAAAAAATCTATTTTTCGAAAGGGGTTATCCCCACTGATTAAGGATGAACTTGCTCGTGCCGACCCTCCCACTGCGTTAGGTGACTTTATTAACTACTGCATCCGTATTGATACTCGTTTAACTGAACGCAGGCAAGAGAGATGGTTCGAAAGCAATCGTACTAACCTTTTCCTACCTTCCTCTCCAGCTAAGGAACCTTTGAATAGGATTACACGGGAACCTGAACCTGAACCCATGCAGGTAGACTCTTTACTACGACGGGTTAGTGATGCACGCAAGGAACATCGTTTTAAGGAGAATCTATGTTTTTATTGTGGTAAGTCAGGGCACTTTATTATTAACTGTCCCAGCCGTTCTCGCAAGACTACTGCAGCACTCATTCATTGTGAGTGTTGCGAGAGGGGATCTGTCAGGTCCGAGCCTCAGGCTCCAGAGAGAGCTGCAGCAACAGATCTTGATTTCTCGGACTTAAACTCCGTTACCTCTGAGGATGTTGACTGTGTAAATGCTGCCATCTTTCAAGTTTCCTCAGCGGTGTCCCAGCTGAGTTGTAAGAAAAACAATTCTCACTGTTTTCTTTCCATCAAACTCTGGTTGACTCAGCCTGGGTGTCTAGCTCTGCTATGATCGACTCAGGTGCAAGTGGAAATTTTATGGATGTCTCCTTTGCTCTAAAACAGGGAATACGTTCAGTGAAGAAGGCTACTCCAGTACAGATGGAAACTGTGGATGGCTCCCTGCTGACCTCTGGACCAGTGGATCAGGAAACAGAGCCTTTAAAGGTTCTTATGGGTAAAGATCATCAAGAGAAACTGTCCTTTATGCTTATCTCTTCTCCTCACTTTCCCATTATTCTAGGGCTACCATGGCTGCAGGCTCAGAATCCTACCATTAACTGGGAGACCAAGGAATTACACTTTCCAGAGAAACAGATGAGTCCAAAAATTTCAGCTTGCTCTGTTCCTAAAGGAACCATGTCAGTCCCTGAACTACCAGCTGTATACCAGGACTATGTGGATTTATGTGACAAGAAGAACGCTGACCAGCTTCCTCCTCACCGTCCATATGATTGTCCAATTGAATTATTGCCTGGAGCAGAGATACCTTTTGGTAAGATCTACCCCCTGGCGGGGCCCGAGCTGAAGGCTTTAAAAGAGTACATAGACGAAAATCTAGCCAAGGGCTTCATACGCCCCTCTTCATCTCCTGCAGGGGCACCCATATTCTTTGTAAAGAAGAGAGATGGATCCCTGAGACCATGCGTAGACTATAGGGAACTCAATAAGGTTACTATTAGAAACCGTTATCCATTGCCTTTAATCCCTGAGTTATTGGAGAGAGTGCGACATGCCAAAATTTTTTCTAAACTAGATCTTCGTGGGGCCTATAACTTAGTCCGTATTAGACCTGGGGATGAATGGAAGACTGCATTCAGGTCACGCTATGGACACTTTGAATATCTGGTTATGCCTTTTGGTCTGAGTACCGCCCCAGCCACTTTCCAACACTTGGTGAATGACATCTTCAGGGATCTCCTAGATACATTCGTGGTAATTTATTTGGATGATATTTTAATTTTTTCTAACTCCACAGAGGAACATCATGGACATGTGAGAATGGTCTTGGAACGTCTAAGACAAAATCATCTTTACATCAAGCTTGAAAAGTGTGAATTCCATAAGACCGAAATTCAATTTCTGGGGTATGTACTGTCTACACAAGGAATTAGTATGGATGGAAGTAAAACCCAAGCCATCAATGATTGGCCAAGTCCTAGAAATGTGAAGGAGGTACAGCGCTTCATCGGGTTTGCAAACTTCTATAGACGTTTCATTAGAAATTTCTCTGAGGTAGTGTCACCTATCACCCAACTTACTCGGAAAGAGTCTAAGTTCTCCTGGACTCCCCAAGCCCAGGAAGCATTTTCCCGTCTAAAAGATAAATTTACCACTGCACCTATCCTAGTACATCCCAACCCAGAGCTTGCCTTCATAATAGAGGTGGATGCTTCAGACTGTGCCGTGGGAGCTATACTCTCTCAGAGAACAGGTGAGAAGAATGTCTTGCATCCCTGTGCCTTCTTTTCCCAGCAGTTGTCTTCGGCTGAGAAGAACTACGATGTGGGCAATAGAGAGTTGTTGGCCATTATTGCCGCCTTCAAAGAATGGAGACACCTTCTTCAAGGAGCTGCACAGCAAATAGTCGTTCTGACAGACCATCGTAATCTTGAGTTTATCAGGTCGGCTAAGTGCCTGACTCCTCGCCAGGCTCGCTGGAATCTTTTCTTAAACCAATTTAATTTTATTATTTCTTATAGACCAGGATCGCGCAATGGAAAGGCTGATGCACTCTCTAGGATTTACTCAGCAGAGACACGTCCAATTACTCCTCCTAAGACTATTCTTCCTGACTCTAGATTCCTAGGAGTGATTCATCATCAAGACCTAATTAAAGACATCAAGGAAGCATACCATGCGGATTCTTTTTTGGCTCAACCCCCAAGGGACGTAAGTCTTGTCTTTAAGAATGGTGTGTGGATTCTGGGACAACGTCTGTATATACCTGAAACAGTCAGATTGAGAGTATTGCAACTCATTCACGATTCCAAAATAGCCGGGCATAGAGGAATTCTAAAGACACAGGAATTTCTTTCTCGTTTCTTTTGGTGGCCCACTTGTAGGAAGGATGTTTTGGACTATGTCACTTCGTGTGAGGTTTGTGCAAGATGCAAAACACCTCGCTCTTCACCAACTGGTCTGTTACAGCCTCTTCCCACCCCGTCCCGCCCGTGGGGATCCATTTCTATGGACTTCATTGTGGAATTACCAACCTCTCAAGGGAAGAACACTATTCTAGTGGTGGTTGACCGTTTAACAAAGGCAGCTCATTTTATCCCTTGTGTCGGCTTACCCACTGCAAAACAGACATCAGATTTGATGATTAAAGATGTGTTTCGTTTACATGGAGTACCGGATGAGGTTATTTCGGATCGAGGGGTGCAATTCACTTCTAGGTTTTGGCAAAATTTCTGTGCAGCATTGGACATTAAAGTAAACCTTTCTTCTGCTTTTCATCCCCAGACTAATGGACAAACCGAACGAACCAATCAAACCCTGGAGCAGTATCTCCGCTGCTTTATCTGCCACCTACAGGATGATTGGGTGGATCTACTTCCATTGGCTGAGTTCTCTTACAACAACTCTCAGAGTGCCTCCACTAAACAGTCTCCTTTTTACTCTAATCTAGGTTATCATCCTAACATTCTACCACGATTTCCCATAGAGACGCCTTTGCCAGCAGTGGCTGAAAGAGTCACGACTTTACAGAAGAATATGGATCTTCTAAAGGAGAATCTGGAATCGGCTCAGGAAAGGTACAAGAAGGCAGCAGATAAATTTCGTAAACCTGCACCAGCTTTTAAGGTAGGAGACCTGGTCTGGCTGTCAACCAGAAATCTTAAGTTAAGGATTCCATCGTCTAAGTTGGGACATAAGTACATTGGACCCTATAAAATCAGTAAGATTATAAGTGCCGTTGCTTGTCGTCTTCAATTGCCCAGAACTATGAGAATCCACCCTGTCTTTCATGTATCCCTACTAAAGGCTGCGACACCCAATACGTTTCCTGGACGTTCTTCTCCTTGCCCTGACCCAGTGCTAGTCGATGGTCAGGAAGAATTTGTGGTGGAAAGGATTTTAGATTCCAGGTTGTATAGAAATCAGTTACAATATCTGATTAAATGGCAGGGCTACCCAGTGGAGGACAACTCATGGGAGCCAGTCAATAACGTTAATGCTCCTCGCTTGCTCCGTCAGTTTCATCAGAGGTACCCACACAAGCCTGGTCTGAGGTCATCCGGAGGTTGTCCCTAAGGGGGGAGTAATGTAAGGTTCTGTGTATCTGTTTCTGAAACTCAGTTTGTTCGTCGGCCATTTTGCTTTCTGTTTTGCTGCAGCTATCTTGCCCTCAGTCAAAATGGAGTTTTCCAGCTTGCATGTTCCCGCCCTGATTCTCTCCGTTTGCTTCTTAAACAGCCACACCTGAGCAATCAGTGCTTCAGAATCTAGCCTGCAGTGAACCTGTGTTCTGACTCCTGAAGCCTTGGACCTTGTACTCCAGCCATTCCTACTGAGAAACTCTGAAGCACTTGTGGACTTTGAACTCTGCTCTTGAGAGCCTCACGTTTGCATGGACTTGCGGTAACAGAGAAGAAGATCTGAATCTGTTGTGGAGAGTTATTGCTGAGCTTAGATTACCCTGGCCTGCTGTGTCTCCTGCTTCTGTGTTTGCAACCTGTGTGTTTATTTTTGCCAATTTGTATGAAGCAATACAAGACTTTCTTTATCAACCTGTGTCTCAAGTATTTTCATCGCACCCAAGCACAAGACGCTATATGAACTGTACCACATACATTACATAAGGTTTTTAGTGGACAGCCAAACTTTGTCTCCAACCTGAAGAGCAGGGGGCACTCTCCGATGTTTATCTGCTGCTTCCTTATATTCTTCCTGGGTGAATCCGTATGAGGTTGTAAGCCCCTCTAAGATCCAGCTTCGTAAAGATTTTCACAGAACGGAGTCTCTCGAATAGTTCAGGAATCAAGGGTAGCGGGTAGCGATTCTTGACAGTGATATTATTCATCTCTCTGTAGTCAATACATGGCCGCAGAGTGGAGTCTTTCTTTTCAACAAAGAACAGGGGTGCCCCAGCTGGAGATGTGGAAGGTTGAATAAAGCCTTTCTCTAAATTTTCATCCAGGAACTTTCTTAATACCTTCAATTCAGGTTCGGAAAGATTGTAAATCCGTCCAAATGGAATGGTTGCTCCTGGCAGCAATTCAATGGGACAGTCATAAGGACGGTGAGGAGGTAATTGATCTGCTTTCTTCTTACTGCAGACATCAGAGAACTGCTGATATTGAGGTGGTAGTTTCTCTTCCTTCTCATGCGAAATCTCAGAGATTTGGACTTGTTGGAGAACAGCGGGTTCCTTATGACAATTATTCTTACAGTAGTCAGATGGAAAGGTGATGGTCCTTGATGCCCAGTTGATAGAAGGGTTATGGACTGAAAACCAGGGGATCCCTAGAATAACCGGAAATTTCGGAGATGAAATAAGGTGGAAACTGACAGCTTCATGATGATCCGGGTCGATACAAATCTCCAGTTCGATTGTCTCATGCGTGACAGGTCCAGAAGACAAAGGTGATCCATCCACAGTTTCCATTTCAATTGGTGTGGATTTGGTCCTACTGGAAATATCATTATCACGTGTAAATTTTAAGTCCATAAAATTTCCTCCTGCTCCCGAATCCAACAGGGCAGAGCATTGTATTTTTTGGGTGCCCATTACAACCTGAATGGGGATTACAAAATGAGATGATGTGGTATGTATTTTGTCTATTTCTGGCGTTACTGATGAGATAGTCTGCAAGATGGAATCCGACTGCTGAGAAAGGTCCGTATTGCTGGCAGACCTGTTGTTGGTAAAGGCTATAGTCCTTTTGTTAGGACAGTTGATGGCATAGTGTCCAGGGTCCCCACAATAGAGGCAGAGATGTTCTGCACGTCGCCTCTCCTTCTCCTGTGCAGAGAGTGGTCTTCGGATGACGTCGATCTGCATCGGTTCAGACACAACTTGCGTCTTTTCTTGGTGGTCTGATGCTGAAAATGAGAAGCCAGGGCTATTCCCAAGTGCTCGCAGTCTCTCCTTTCTCCTTTCAGTAAGTCTCTGGTCAATCCGGATACATAGTTGAATAAAGTCCTCCAACTGGTCAGGGGTCTCAACCCTGGCAAGCTCGTCTTTCACTGGTTCTGATAACCCTCGTCGAAATTGACTTCTCTGGGCCGCTGGATTCCAGGTGGTGTCGGCCACCCAGCGACGGAACTCCGATGTATATTCCGCAACAGAGCGACGTCCTTGGCGCAAATTATGTAATTTGGTTTCTGCTGTGGCACAGCGGTTTGGGTCATCAAAAACTTGATTCATAGCTGCGATGAAAGCTTCCAGGTCATTAAGGAGGGCATAGTCCTTTTCTACATAAGGTGAAGCCCAAGCAAGAGCTTCATCCGTCAGGAGATTTATCATGAAAAAAACTTTCTTCCTCTCACTGGTAAAGGGAGCAGGTTGCATCTGGAAGTATATGCGGCATTGATTGAGGAATCCTCGGTACTGCTTGCGATCCCCACTGAACTTTGCAGGCAGCGGCAGCCGCGCATTTGATTCGGACCCTGAATTGCGCACGTCCAGTAGTTGTTTTTGTAGCTCAATTACTTCCTCTTGTATCGCCGTGAAATCAGTTTGTAACTTGGCATATTTTCCTTGAGAGTCCGTACAAAAACTTTGAAGCTCCGTAACTTGCCGTCTCAGGGTGTTCACAGCGGACTCCATTTTGGCGCGAGATTATTCTGTCAAGATCCCGTCTGGGTTGGAGCCGATGTTACTGCAAACACTAGGGGAAGCAGAGGCAGGTAGCGTAGTCAGATGGCAGCCGGAGGTCGGTTCACAGGAGAGCAGTGTTTGTAGCAATGGATCAGGCGGATAACGTAGTCAGGTGGCAGCCGGAGGTCGGTACACAGGAGAGCAGTGTTTGTAGCAATGGATCAGGCGGAGAGCGTAGTCAGAAGGCAGGCCGAGGTCGGTTCACAGGAGAGCAGTGTTTGTAGCAATGGATCAGGCGGAGAGCGTAGTCAGAAGGCAGGCCAAGGTCGGTTCACAGGAGAGCAGTGTTTGTAGCAATGGATCAGGCGGAGAGCGTAGTCAGAAGGCAGGCCGAGGTCGGTTCACAGGAGAGCAGTGTTTGTAGCAATGGATCAGCAGGAAACGCTTGACTAAAGGCTTGGAGCTCAATAATCTCGCAATGACACACCCACAGGGCCAGGTTTATATAGGGTGTGTAATTGGCAATCAGAGGCCCAATCAAGAGAGCACTAGGTGTAGCCAATCAGGAAGAACAGTCAATGGTATCTGGGTTCAGCAAGGAACTTTGCAGCCAGCAGAATAGCTCAGATCGTAGAGCTGCTGGCCAGTGGACAAGAGGTACTGGGTTCGACTCCTGACACTTTTAATACCAGGCCGCAGCAGTCTGCATTTTACTTGGCTGGTTAACAAAAATTGGGGACCCCTACGCCGTTTTTTTTTCGAGAGGATCCCCTATTTTTGTTAACCAGCCAAGCTAAGCAGACTGCTGTGGCCTGGTATTATCAGGCTGGCAAGGTCCATGGATATTGGATCCTTACCAGCCTGAAAAACCAAGCCTCAGCAGTCTGCTTCATCTGGCTGGTTAACAAAAATAGGGGGGACCCCACGCCAAATTTTTTTCGAGGGGATCCCCTATTTTTGTTAACCAGCCAAGATATGCAGACTGCTGTGGCCTGGTATTATCAGGCTGGCAAGGTCCATGGATCTTGGCTCCTTAACAGCCTGAAAAACCAGGCCTCAGCAGTCTGCTTCATCTAGCTGGTTAACAAAAATAGGGGGGACCCCACGCCAAATTTTTTTCGAGGGGATCCCCTATTTTTGTTAACCAGCCAAGATATGCAGCCTGCTGTGGCCTGGTATTATCAGGCTGGCAAGGTCCATGGATCTTGGCTCCTTAACAGCCTGAAAAACCAGGCCTCAGCAGTCTGCTTCATCTGGCTGGTTAACAAAAATAGGGGGGACCCCACGCCAAATTTTTTTCGAGGGGATCCCCTATTTTTGTTAACCAGCAAAGATAAGCAGACTGCTGTGGCCTGGTATTATCAGGCTGGCAAGGTCCATGGATCTTGGCTCCTTAACAGCCTGAAAATCCAGGCCTCAGCGGTCTGCTTCATCTGGCTGGTTAACAAAAATAGGGGGGACCCCACGCCAAATTTTTTCGAGGGGATCCCCTATTTTTGTTAACCAGCAAAGATAAGCAGACTGCTGTGGCCTGGTATTATCAGGCTGGCAAGCAGGGTCGGACTGAGCCACCGGAGAAACCTCCGGTGGGCCCCAGCTCCTGCATGGTGGGCCCTGATTTGAAAGGATAGGTTGCGGGGCAGAGGGGGCGGTGGCCTCGGGCCCCGCGCTCTGAGGGGGCCCACCCGGAGCTACGCTACAGTAACTGTATCGGCGTGCACAGCACGCCGATACAGTTACATTCTGCGGCAGAGCAGGGAGAATCAATCTTCCTGCTCTGCCGCCCAGAAGCTATGGGGCCTGAACAGGCGTTGGGGGGGCCCGGTGCCAGCAGTGGGCCCCCCACCCGTCATCGGAGGGTCAGCTGTATCTGCATCCAGCCGATACAGCTGACCGCATAGAGAGAGAAGGAGCGAGCGCTCCTTCTCTCCCATAATCCCCCTCTCAGCGTCTGACAGCGGGCGCGATGACATCACCTGCCGGCGCCCGCTGTCAGACGTTGAGAGGGAGAACAGTGAGCAGCACAGGAGCCGGGAGGTGAGTATTGTTTTTTTTTTTTTAATGGGGGTGCATTATACTACAGAGGCTGTATATGGGGGGTGCATTATACTACAGAGGCTGTATATGGGGGCTGCATTATACTACAGAGGCTCCATATTGGGGTGCATTATACTACAGAGACTCCCTATGGGGATGCATTATACTACAGAGGCTGCCTATGGGGGTGCATTATAATATAGCGGCTGCCTATGGTGGTGCATTATATTATAGACTCTGCCTATGGGGGTTTATTATAATATAGAGGCTGCCTATGGGGGTGCATTATACTATATTGAGGACTATCTGGTGTATTATGCTGTATGGATGCTATCTAGGGGCCATCATACAGTGTTGGACCCATTAAATAGTTTGGGGACATTAAGGGGTCAGTATATATCCAGTGAGGGGCATTATTCTGTGTATAGGGGAGATGTACAGGGGGAGACTTGGGACATTATTAAATGTAAAGTGGACACTTATTGTTATAGGGGAACTCGGGTTACTGTGACTGTCAAAGGGGCACACAGGGCATTATTACAGTCTAGGGACAAAATGTGGTCACTGTTTTCCTGGGCACTTGCACCCGGCATTACTATATTCTAGAGGGGTGCTTTAAAATTTAGAGGTCACACAGAACCACACAGCAGGTGCAGTAATAGGGACACATACGGCAGCAGCAGCAGCTCAGTATTGGGGTATCACGTGCAGTAATAGGGACACATACGGCAGCAGCGGCTCAGTATTGGGGTATCAGGTGCAGTAATAGGGACACATACGGCAGCAGCGGCTCAGTATTGGGGTATCAGGTGCAGAAATAGGGACACATATGGCAGCAGCGGCTCAGTATTGGGGTATCAGCAGGATGAGGAGTTTGTGCAGGTTGAGAATAGTCCAATTGGTGACCAAGACAGTGCTAAAAATATGAGAAGTGAAATGTGTCTTTGTTGTAATCTCTGCAGTCGAGTCCTGGCTGGAGAAGTCGTCATGTCGGTCTGGGCCAGATGGAAAAGAAATGAAAAGTGAACAATTCCATTAGAAAGAACATCAGCGGTAAGTCATTATCTGTACCTGTGCTGTAATCTATTATATGTTCTGTAGGACTGGTATTATTTACCACAGACCATATGGTGGTAATATCAATATTGGTCTTTTTATATATAGATTATTTTTGGCAACAGCACGGTCATTTGCTGAGGTTCTCTGATTAGGGGCCCACTCAGAAGTTTCGCCCCCACTAAACCAAAACCCTAGCTACGCCTATGGCTCTCTCTCTAGTCTTTCTTTCTCTCTCTAGTCTTTCTCGCTCTCTGTTCTTTCTTTCTCGCTCTCTGTTCTTTTTTCTCTCTGTTCTTTCTTTCTCTCTCTCTTTTCTTTCTTTCCTCTCTTTCTTTCTCTGTTTGTTCTTTCTCTCTCGCTGCTCTTTCTTTCTTTTCCTCAGTACCAGCCACTGTGCCCTCATTACCAGTCAGTGTGATCAGCAGTGCTAAATGGGTACGATTGGGGCCAGGATATGGGTGTGATTAGCTGTTAAATGGGTGTGGTCGGGGCATGGCCTAAAATTTGCAGCGACGCCCTACGCGCGCCGCAGCCTTTAACCCTCTTTCCTGTCTTCAAAATTTGGTAGGTATGCTTTATGACCTCACTACAACTTCTGGCCATGCTCCTGATGAGCGCGACGGATGGTCTCCTGAGGGATCTCCTCCCACACCTGGACTAAAGCATCCACCAACTCCTGGACAGTCTGTGGTGCAACGTGGCATGGCCTAAAATTTGCTGCAGCAGGCACAGCGTGCCACAGCCTTTGTCCCTCTTTCCCTTCTTCAAAGGTTGGGAAGTATGATGGTGGGCCCCAAGAATATTTTTTCTCTGGTGGGCCCAAGGTACTCCAGTCCGACGCTGCTGGCAAGGTCCATGGATATTGGCTCCTTAACAGCCTTAAATACCATGCCTCAGCAGCAGGGGCGTACATAGAAATCATGGGGCCCCATAGCAAAAGTCTGAATGGCACCCCCCAAAAAAAAAAACCCAGAGCCATTGTAAATGTAAAGTGCCAGCACAGTGAGGGGACACATTAAACAAAAAAATGTATTATGCCCCCATAGATTGTGCCCCCATAGATGCTCCATAGTATAGGCCCTTATGCTGCCGTAGCTGCTGCAACCAAAAAAAAAAAAAAGGCATACTCACCTTTCGTCGCTGGGGGCCAGGTGCCGGTGTCCTGAGCAGGGGGTGACACCAGGTGCCGATGTCACCGCTCGCTCAGGGCCCCGGCACCTGAGATATTTACCTGTCCTCTCTCCACTGCTGAGTGCCGCTGTCTTCGGGGTCCTCCAGCAGTGAATGATCAGGCAGAGGGCGCGGCGCGCACTAACGACGTCATCGCGCCCTCTGACCTGAACATTGCAGCAAGAGGACGCGAGCAACGGTGAAACGGGACAGGTAAATATCCCTTATACTCACCCTTCCGCCGGCGCGGTCTGTGCAGCCCCTGCTCTTCTCCCACGGTCTCCGCCGCCAGTGTTCAGCGGTCACGCGGGACAGCTCATTAAAGTCATGAATATGTGCGTATTCATGACTGTAATGAGCGGTACCACCTGACCGCTGAACACAGGCGTCGGAGACCGTGGGAGAAGAGCAGGGGCTGCAGAGACCGCACCAGGAGGGGTGAGTATATAGAAGAGCTGCGCTCCCCCTCCCCCGCCGACCCCCTGGTAGTACTGTGTCAGCACAGCTACCCGACCGTCGAGGGCCCCCTCACCTGTCCGGGCCCCATAGCAGCTGCTTGGTCTGCTTCATTCACTGTACGCCACTGCTCAGCAGTCTGCTTCATCAGGCTGGTTAACAAAAATAGGGGGACCCGACACCATTTTTTTTTCGAAGGGAACCCCTATTTTTGTTAATCAGTTCCCTCTGACGTCACTGATTGTGTCCCTGGCTGACCTGAAGTGAAAGTGGAAAGCAATCAATTAAGCTTTCCACTTCCTCTCCTGTCAGCCAGGAGAGGAACTCATTCATTTGGGGGTTTACTGTGAGGCTGCAGCATTAGCTGCGGTCCCTGCAGTAAACATTAACCCTTTCTGAAGGATTACACCGTGGGACCTGACTGTGCATGGGATAGGTAAGAATAATTTTGCTTTTTTATTTTATTTTTATTACAGGAAATGGTTTTTGCAGTCAAATAAAAGATGGTCAAAAACATGTGTCTTTATTTCATTAAAATGATTTTTAATTAAAGTGTGTGTGTTTTATTTTTATTTCATGCAATAGGATTAATAATTGATAGTTGTCTAATTGACAGCTCTCAATTATTAACCTGGCTTAAGGTCACCTTTCAATTGCAAGGTGGCTTTA
Organism: Oophaga sylvatica; assembly: GCA_033576555.1. Classification (NCBI taxonomy): domain Eukaryota; kingdom Metazoa; phylum Chordata; class Amphibia; order Anura; family Dendrobatidae; genus Oophaga; species Oophaga sylvatica. The sequence continues at coordinate 41,540 of JARQOD010002075.1, forward strand.
ACCCCATATTAACCCATTCGCCACCGCTACAGGGCAATGGGAATAGACGGGCAAAGTGCCAGAAAGGGCGAATCTAATTATAGATTTGTCTTTTCTGGGGTGTCTGGGGGCAGATGTTAGTAGCCAGGGGGGGGGACAAAAATAATGGTCCCTCTCTGGGCTATTATTATCTGCCCCCATTCGCTGGCTTTGTCTGTCTGGTTGCGAAAATAGGGCGGGAGCCCACGCATTTTTTTTAAACAATTTTACACCTCATATATATATATATATATTATTATACATGTCATTGAATTTGTGACACATATATATATATATATTTATAGTTCATACACTTCTACATAGTATAATAGCCGCTAATTCAATTGCCGGCTTTTGTGAAAATGCAGAACCCGACATGAAATGACACTTGGTGTACATAGGGTTAACCATGTCTTTTCATGTCCTTTGCTATCTGATTTGCACAAACAATTACATCAGTCTATGTGTGCAAAATTTCACACCTGTAGGGGTTAATTAAAGGTGTAAATTCGTAGCAAAAAAGTCCGGTTTTTTTACAACGAATTTACACCTTTAATTAACCCCTACAGGTGTGAAATTTTGCACACATAGACTGATGTAATTGTTTGTGCAAATCAGATAGCAAACGACATGAAAAGACATGGTTAACCCTATGTACACCAAGTGTCATTTCATGTCGGGTGCTTCTGTCTTTTCACAGAAGCCGGCTTTACCCGGCAATTGAATCAGAGGCTATTTTACTATGTAGAAGTGTATAAACTATACATATATGTATATATATGTCACAATGACATGTATATATATATATATATGTATTCTATGTGTGTATATTTAGTGTTTACAAGGAAATAAAGGTTTTTTTAGTTACGATATTTTGTTCCCATAGACTTACATGGGACTTCCGGTATCGGTATCGGGTATCGCCGATATTTTAGTGATATCGGCGATACCATTCCGATCCGATATTTTTAGATATCGAGCAGTATCGCTCAACACTAGTCACTGATCAAGCTGAAAAAACCTTGTTGGCATTAAATCAGGGTCTTGAAGACGCTGAGTTGTACTGTCAGAAATTCCGAAAATGGGCAGTCCTGACCAAATGGAATGATGATGCTTTGGCAGCCCTTTTTCGGAAGGGGCTGTCAGAGAATGTAAAGGATGTTATGGTGGGATTCCCTGCTCCCTCTGGTCTCAATGATTCTATGTCATTGGCTATTCAAATTGACAGACGTTTGCGTGAGCGCAGAGGTATGCGTGAGATAGTGTTGCCTTGTGAGCCAGCTTCTGAGCCCATGCAGTGTGATAGAGTGACTTCTGGGGCACAGCGTCATGAGTTTCGAAAGCGCAATGGGTTATGTTTCTACTGTGGTGACGCCTCTCATGCTATTTCAGTCTGCCCTAAACGGGGAAGACGTTTTGCACGCTCAGTTGTCTTGGGTAGTGTTCAGACTAAATTTCTGCTGACTGTTACCCTGATTTGCTCCCTGTCCACATTTTCTGCTCAGGCTTTTGTTGATTCAGGAGCAGCTATTAACCTGATGGATTTTTACTTTGCCAAACGTTGTGGATTTCCCATGATACCCTGCGGAAGTCTATTCCCCTACTGGGCATTGATTCTACCCCTTTGGCGGAGAATAAACCCCAGTTTTCTACTCAGGTGATAATGAGGGTTGAACCAGATCATCAGGAGAGTTGCAAATTTCTGGTGCTGTATAATCTGCATGACATTATTGTACTAGGTTTCCCTTGGTTACAGTCTCATAATCCTGTTTTGGATTGGAAATCTGTGTCTGTGACCAGTTGGGGCTGCCAATGTGTTAATGCCGACACTCCTGTTTTTTCTGACTCTCCCCAGTCTCAGGATGTTCCTGACTTTTTGACTGATTTTTCGGATGTATTTAGTGAAAGTAAATCTGCATCCTTGCCCCCTCACAGGAGCTATGATTGCGCTATTGAATTAGTGCCTGGTGGTAAATTTCCTAAAGGTCGCCTTTTTAACTTGTCTGTACCTGAACACGATGCTATGCGATCTTATATCAAGGAGTCATTGGAGAAGGGTCATATCAGACCATCCAATTCACCCTTGGGTGCCGGTTTTTTCTTTGTGGCCAAAAAGGATAGTTCATTGAGGCCGTGTATTGATTATCGTCTCTTGAATAAGATCACTGTGAAGTATCAATATCCGTTACCCTTGATTTCTGACCTGTTTTCCAGGGTGAAAAGTGCTAGTTGGTTTACCAAGCTTGACCTCAGGGGGACGTATAACCTTATTCGCATTAAGCACGGGGATGAATGTAAGACGGTGTTTAATACCCCAGAGGGGCATTTTGAGTACCTAGTGATGCCCTTTGGGCTCACTAATGCTCCTTCCATCTTCCAATCCTTCATGAATGATATTTTCAGGGATTTTGTGGATAAATTTCTTATTGTTTATTTGGATGATATCTTGATTTTTTCCAATGACTGGGACTCTCATGTGAAACATGTTCGGACTGTGTTCCAGATTTTGAGAGAGAATGCACTGTATGTGAAGGGATCAAAGTGTCTTTTTGGCGTACAGAAGGTCTCATTTCTGGGATTCATTTTGTCTCCGTCTGTTATTGAAATGGACCCGGTCAAGGTTCAGGCCATCTGTGATTGGGTCCAACCTACTTCATTAAAGGCTCTTCAGAGATTTTTGGGTTTTGCCAATTTTTATCGTAAATTTATTGGTAATTTCTCCGGTATTGTTAAACCATTGACTGATTTAACCAAAAAGGGTTCTGATGTGGTGAATTGGCCTCCTGAGGCAGTCTCTGCGTTTCAGGAACTTAAGCAGAGATTCACTTCTGCTCCTGTTCTACGGCAGCCTGATGTTTCTCTACCGTTTCAGGTGGAGGTTGATGCCTCTGAAATTGGGGCAGGTGCCGTTTTGTCCCAAAGAGATCCAGAGACCTCTAAGAGTAACCCTTGTGCCTTTTTCTCTCGAAAATTTTCTCCAACTGAACGTAATTATGACGTGGGTAATCGGGAGTTATTGGCCATGAAGTGGGCCTTTGAAGAGTGGAGACATTGGCTGGAAGGAGCCAAACATCAGGTGGTGGTGGTCCTCACGGACCATAAGAATCTGGTTTATCTGGAATCAGCCAAGCGACTTAATCCTAGACAGGCCAGGTGGGCCTTGTTTTTCACATGTTTTAATTTTGTGGTTTCTTTTCTTCCTGGCACTAAGAATGTTAAGGCAGATGCCCTCTCGAGGAGTTTCTTTGCGGACTCTCCTGAGTTATCTGATCCTACTGTTATTTTGAAAGAGGGTGTAGTTCTTTCCGCCATCTCGCCCAATTTGAGACTGGCTCTGGAAGGGTGTCAGGAGGATAAACCTGAGCGCTGCCCTATTGGGAAATTGTTTGTCCCAGACCAGTGGAAGAAGAGTGTGATGTCTGAGATTCATTGTTCCGCGTTGGCTGGTCATCCCGGGATTTTTGGTACCAGAGACTTGGTGAGTCGGTCCTTTTGGTGGCCTACTTTGTCTCGTAACGTCAGGGAATTTGTGCAGTCCTGTGGGACTTGCTCTCGCTCCAAGCCTTGCTCTCGCTCTAGTGGTTTGTTAATGCCATTACCTGTGCCCAAGAGGCCATGGACCCATATCTCTATGGATTTTATTTCCGACCTCCCTGTTTCTCAGAGAATGACCGTTATCTGGGTAATCTGTGATAGGTTTTCCAAGATGATACATCTTGTGTCATTACCTAAGTTATCTTCCTCCTCCGAATTGGTGCCTTTGTTCCTTCAGCACGTGGTTCGGTCACATGGCATTCCGGAGAACATTGTGTCTGACAGAGGAGTCCAGTTTGTTTCCAGATTTTGGAGGACATTTTGTTCTAAACTTGGTGTTCAATTATCTTTCTCCTCTGCTTTTCATCCTCAGACCAATGGACAAACCGAGAGAACAAACCAGACCTTGGAGACTTATTTGAGATGTTTTGTGTCTGCTGATCAAGATGACTGGGTCTCTTTTTTGCCTTTGGCTGAGTTTGCTCTTAATAATAGGGCTAGCTCTGCCACCTTGATGTCTCCATTTTTCTGCAATTTTGGGTTTCACCCTCGATTTCCTTCAGGACAGGCGGAGGCTTCTGTCTGTCTGGGTGTTGACTCTGTTGTGGAGCAAATGCAGCAGATTTGGGACCAGGTAGTGGATAGGTTGTCTCTCTCTCAGGAGAAGGCCCAACGGTTTGCCAACCGGCATAGGACTGATGGTCCTCGGTTTAAAGTGGGGGACTTGGTTTGGTTGTCCTCAAGAAATATCCCTATGAGGGTTGCATCTCCAAAGTTTAAGCCTAGGTTCATTGGACCTTATAAGATCATGGAGATTCTTAATCCTGTTTCCTTCCGTTTGCTTCTTCCAGGGACATTTAAGATCCATAACGTGTTCCACAAGTCCTTATTGAAGAGGTTTGTCGAGCCAGTGGTTCCTGTGGCTGCGCCTCCTGACCCTGTTTTGGTTGTGGGCAATCTGGAGTATGTGGTTGAGAAAATATTGGATTCTCGGTTTTCTAGACGGAAACTCCAGTATTTGGTTAAGTGGAGAGGTTATGGTCAGGAGGACAATTCTTGGGTGTTTGCTTTGGACATCCATGCTAGAAGACTGATCCGTGGCTATCACCGAGCTCATCCTGATCAACCTGGTTGCACAAGTGAGGGTTCGGTGACCCCTCCTCAAGGGGGGGGTACTGTTGTGAATGTGCTAAAAATGGTTTCTGAGCAGAGGCTCCCTCTGGTGGTTACTGACAGTACTGAACCTCTCAGCGAGGAGTGGCAATCTGGGATCACAAATTGGTCTGATATAAGGGAGGTTCTCTCCCATGATGGTTGCCGGTGATCAATTGTTCTTGACTCAATTGTGGTTCCTGGTTCATTTGGAAGCTTGCTGAGTCTTGCCTGCATCTTCTGCTATCAGATAAGATATTTTCTGCTTTTATTTTTGTGCTTGCTTTTTGCATTGTTCCCTGCACTTCTGTGGAGGTCAGCCTGGTCCCCTCCGGGAGGCTTGTGCTCCTCTCAGTTTATCTGGAGCCACTGTTGTTTGTTCATTTGCTTTTTCCTGTTTTTTCAGTGGCTGCGGCTTAGTTTTGTCACACTAGAGAACTGATTTAGGTGGTAGAGGTCGTGTGATCTCAGGTGTTTTTGCAATCAGTAGTGTTGGTTTTTTAGGGGTTTTTTTGGATTGCAGTGAGTATCCTTTCCTGTACTTTTCTGTCTAGACAGATTGGGCCCCAGCGTTTGCTTATTCTATTTTCTGTCTGTGTCCGTGCCTCCTCTTGTCTAACCGCCATTACATTTTTGGGGGCTTCCTATTTTCTTTCGGGATCTGCTCCGGGGCAGATAGCGTTCATCTTTCTGCCTTTAGGTGTAGTTATCTCTCAGGCTGTGACGAGGCGTCTAGGATCAACGTAGGAATGCTCCACGGCTACCTCTAGTTGTGTGGTTAGTTCAGGTTACTGCAATCCAATAGGTTCCAGCCTCTCTGGTGTATTGCCGTTTTTGCTTACTCTTCTCAGCTACCAAAACATAACAGGGAATATTATGTTATATGGAGGGCTATGGGGAGTGTATTATACTATATGGAGGACTATGGGGAGTATATTATACTATATGGAGGACTATGGGGCATATTATATTATATGGAGGACTATGGGGTGTGCATTTTACAATATTGAGGACTGTGGTGCCCATTATAATATATGGAGGACTATGGGGTGTATTATACTAAACAAGCAAAATGCTGCATATTCATCAAGTGATTGGATTGTTTATGCCGAAACAAAAATCACTGTTCACAGCAGCACATCGCCGGTGTAAACTATAACATAATACTGTATAGGGATCTATTAGTGATTGTTCTGTCCTCATCATTTTTTCTCAGATGGTGGAAAGAGGCCGGGAAACAAGTGTTGCAATGATTTCAATATTGTTGATCACACTCGTTTAGCGGTCTGAACTCAGTGCATGAAAATACAACCGAAATGCTTCTGTGTGATGTGCAATGTGTTAGCATTTGGGGCCCCATTTTAAACTTTTCCTAGAGCCACACTTTGCCTAAAACCGGCCCTGCACACAGTATGATGGTCCCCAAACAAAATGATGCTCTCCTCAGTCCCCACACATTATGATGGCCCCACAGTGTCTTCCATACAAAGTATGCACCCACAATAGTCCTCACCACACAATATTATGTCCTCACAGTCCATCCACACACAAAGTATGATGCACCTGCTGGGCTGAGACAGACACACAAGATGAACGGGGGAAAAGGGAGCACCATTGTGTTCAATTGTACCTGCAATCTAAGGATGCACTTACCATTGAAATGTCTATACCAGGTCAGGGTGCCATTCAAAACTGAGCTCCCTGAATCATAGGCCCCACAGCTGTCGCTTAGTTTTCTGCTATACACCACTGATGGCAGAAGCTAAAACGAGTCAGGCAGGGTACTGTACAGAATCAGAAAGTGCACAGAAACATAAGGTGAATTCTACACTTAGGCCTCTTTCACACTTCAGTCGTTTGGCGTCAGTTAAAATCCGCCAAAGTGTGAAAATAGCGGATCCGCCAGAAAAGTGCAAAAACGGATCCATTTTAAGACGGATCCGTCATGAACTTTTGAACCCAGAAAATGCATAGTGCGCATATCTGGCACGGAGGAGAGAGAGAGAGACCCCAGACAGTGTTTTCAGCGTTTTGCATGGTTTTCTATGGAAGGAACGGATCCGCTTGCGGATTCCGTCAAAAACGGATGCAGGCGCATCCGACACCCATAGGCGCCAATTATACAAAATGGCGGACGAGGCGGATCCGTCATAGTTCGCTATTTTGGCGGACACAAAAAACGTTGCATTGGACGTTTTAAAAAAAAAAGCGGACGCCAAATTTATGGCGGAACCGTCAAAAAATGACCATCCGTCAAAATCCGTCACTAATGCAAGTCAATGGGAAAAAAGCGGATCTGCCCCAAAAAAATGGCGGATCCGTTTTTTTTCACACTTTGGCGGATTTTGACTGACGTCGCATGACTGAAGTGTGAAAGAGGCCTTAGAGTAAGTTGCCACTTCAGAAAGGTAGAGCTAGTCAGGAGTACACAGGATAAGGAGGAAAAGATTTGCAGCACTGAGGAGCAGGGTGTTGATGGGAAATGTAGTTTTTACAGTGTAAGAATAGGAATTCCCATTCTTCTATGTGAAGCTGGATGCAAAAAGAGGCAGATGGAGATGAAAAATGACAAGAAATAAATTTCATGTTGGTTTTATTTTGTATATTAACAATAATTATGCATTTACTGTGCTCTGTGAAAAATAATGTGATTGTGGGAATATCCCTTTAAGTACCATTCCCCTGGTATCTCCACTTTGCACATTCTTTTTGACTATTTCAATGACAAAGGCACAGAAATTCATGGTCAGGTTTCCCTTAAATACTTTAGCCAATGTATTCTAATGCACAAGAAGAAATGGAACTACCTGTTTCTCAATCACTGGTGGGAGTCATAGCTTCGTAGTTACAATGGTTGAAAAAAGACCTAGATCCATCAAGTTTAACCTTTCTCCACCAATTATTCATTTTTTCGTCACAAAATTATTTACTACCACAATGTTATGTGCATTGAGAAAATCATTCAGTCCTTTTTTTAAAGCTGTTATAGCGTCTGCCATTTCTACCTCTTGAGGTCGGGCATTCCACAGTCTGACTGCTCTAACTGTAAAGAACCCTTTCCTATTTAGCAGCCGGAATTGCCTTTCTTCCACCTGTAATGAGTGATCCCTGGTCCTTAGTATGGTCTTTGGAAGGGGTAAGATGTCATGCCCTCAGCTACAGGTCCGGTCTCCGCTGCACAGGGAGACTGGCGCCTATCACGCAGCTCCACTGGTACTACTCACCCCGTCTGCGGTTCCAGACGATCAGCAGCTCCTTTCTCTGCTAGGAACCTGCATCCTCTTGGCAGGTGTCCTGGAAATGCTCTTAGGAGGCGCGCCCGTGCTTCCTGCACATACTTAAAACAGCAGTGCACCTGTTCTCTATTAGGGCTCTCTGTGCTGTGAAGCTAGGTGCATAAAAGGCATGCTCCCCTTAAGGGCAGTGTCTGGGCAATGTGTTCATTCTCTGGGATTGTTGTCGCAGCTTCAGGGCATGCGCTGCTGTGTGCTGGACTATGTGACTTCTCAGTGTTCACAGTATTCTCTTCTGGCGATTCCTATCCTGGATTCCTCTGGTCACTCCGGTTCCCACTCCAAGCGGACCTAGCCTTTCCTCACGGAACCCTCCAAATACTGCTACCAGCGGGGTCAGCCTTTCAGGGAGCATCCAGGATTCTTTCCCCCAGCACAGACAAGTATTCCACAGTGTTTCCAGTTGGTCAGTACGGGTCATCCTCTGGTCGTCCTCTGGTCCAGGATTCACAGCATTTTAGGCCACCTGGTGTTGTGATGGGGGGAATCCCTGTATTAGAGTACACCTTGCCCGGTGCTCCACTACGTGGTACAGTGCTGTGATCCAGAGGTTTCTTCCCTCTGACACCTTTTTCCTTTTTTGTTTAATCTTGTTAATAAATATCTTTTGGTTTATGAAATACATTCTCCAGTCTCTTGAGTATGAGTATCGGGTATACAGCCGCGACTGCACCATCAGTGGTCTAGTGAGTCCACTATACTTTATCATGCCCTGTGGGAGTAAAATAAGACATGTGCCAATCCTTTATATTGACCCAACATGTCTCCTGCACTTCCGATCATGCACACTGTGCCTCTTTGAAGCTGGGACATGTACACCTGGCTTCAGATGATTAATGATGTGATGGGAAGAAGCTGAGTGTATCTGCAAGGTAAGTATAGCTCTTGAGATGACTCCGGGGCTTGTACGTTATGTTATCATGCCCACAGGGGCGTGATAACATCTAAGTGGGCCGACTAGTCTGGCAACACACACCATTGACTAGCCAAAGACTGTATTTACAGATCATAAATGGACTTTCAAAATACTTTTTCTAAAAATCTGTTTATGTGTGTAATGTAATATAGGCATGGTGTTTTTATATGCAGGAGAAACTACTGGTGGTTCTGGGAGTATAGGGGACCTGACATGTTTCTTTTAATAAAGAAATTAGAAAGAATCAGTCCTAGCACAGATCTCTGCGGTACCCCATTGCTGACTATATCCCATTTAAAGAATGTACCATTTTCGATTACTTACCCATCTACATATAGTTTCCCCTGTTGCACAGCTTCTGAATCCACACCTTTGCAGTAGAAAACTTCACAGAGCAGTCTGCATGGGATAACACGCTTTTACTTGTAACAACATGAGGTAAAGGATAAATGCACAGTCATTCCAGCATTGCATCAGGAAACAGGAACAAAACGAAAGTGAAACCACAAGTGAGACTATTTCTTATACAATACATTAAACAGAAGGAAACGTTACACAACATCGCCATCTGTGAGGTAGGGACGCCACCATCTTGGATAGGGCCTATACCAGCCTCCATTTTGTCTGTGCACAGAGCCACAGGCTGCTAACTGCACAGGGCCTGTTAGCATATTCAATACGACAGGGTTTGATGTCCACTGTGAATCAAAAGGGCTTTAATATGCTAAGTGATTCAGGCCCATGTTTGAATGGCAAGGTCTTTAGTATGGTAACGAGTTAAGACCCAAAACAGAGCCAAGCCAGCATGGTGAATAGTAAGGTTTGTTAGCATGGTAATGAGATGCCTGGGGGCTTCCATTAGACTATACCTTTCAGCCAGACCATGAAAACACATCTATTTATATCCCAGACACAAAGGCTCCGTTCTAGGATTATGAATTATGAGCACATCTTTGTAGGTACATTCTCATAAAAATATCTGTGTGACCCTGCGGACCTCGGGCATTTGATGGTGCAACTCCCGAGTCGGTGATGGCTTGGGGGCTGAGATATAGAGATTGGCCATCCACAATGACCCAATCGGGCCAGGTTTGATATTCATGCGACAGGCAAAACATACTGCATCCGCTGGTACCTCTCGTGTCCTGATCCGATCATCCTGGAGAAAGTTAACCCCTTTATTAGGTATTGGGAATAAATTCTGCAGGGGCTAAGGGTGGAGATTGTCAGCCCACCCTCGGACACAGAGGGGAGGGACCTAGCAGGTTTAAGAACTGTGAGCTAAGGGCAGACCAGATCCATTCTCTCAGCAGCAAGACCATGGAAAACTAAGGACCAAAGGGACAGATCTGCCAATGGAGCAGCGGTACACGTTTTGGGGGACTGTCCAGCAACTAAGACTTTCACCTGGGGATCGCAGAGCTCCCTGCCTCCACATGTCCCTACAACCTGGTAATATTGACCTCTAGCTAATACCTCTAAGCTTTGTACCATTATTGTTGTATTTTACTCTGACTGCAAATCCATTCTAATTCCGTTGTATAGCTTACTGTATATTACTGTAATTATCTAGTGCGCCCTTAAGGCAATTAAACCATCAAATTAATCTTGGGCTGATGCTTTTACTCTGATCACGAATCTTAGAATACCCAGTCGGTAACAGGACACCCTCCCCGGCGGCCATTTGCTCTAGGTGCAGTTCCCTTACTGACCTGAGAGACTAAGAGGGCGTCGGAGAGCTGTGCCTGTGGAGTTACGTCACATTGGTGACATGGAAGGACGGGGGCCGTCCTTCACATTTAGTGGCAGCGGTGGGATCAGAGTGATAGTGTGCGTGGGACCCCTACTCCCAGACACTAAAGACTACCAGCGGTAACTTTCACTGCTGGGGTCTTAAGGTCAGCCCAGCACTAGACGGTCAGGGTGTAAATATAATAAGTTGTGTGCAAGGTCAGGGTTGCAGCTGTGTCAGTAACCAAAGGTTCCCAAGATGGCGGAAGGCACCAGGAGTAAGGCAAAGGGTGAGGCCAATGCTATGGTCTATGAGGGGTTCGATACCGATGAAGGCGAGGGGGAGCTCAGCCAGGGCTCCCCAAGGAGCCAGACCCCGTGTTCAGTCTTGCAGTGGACTTTCCACCCCCTGCCCATCCCAGCCTGTCCAGATCGGAGGCCCTTTTCCAAGCGGCTATGGCACAGCTCAAGGCAGGTAATGACGCTGCCCATGACAAACTCCTGGTGGCGGCAGAGAAAGCAGCAGAGCGTGAGCAAGCGGCGGCAGAGAAAGCAGCAGAGCGTGAGCAAGCGGCAGCAGAGAAAGCGGCAGAGCGTGAGCATGCAGAACGCCGTGAAGCTGTGGAGCGCCAGCACCGACTGGAGATGGCTCAGCACAGGCTCCCGATGGACGCTCCAGCCCCACCGGAGACAAAGACTCCCAAGGTCCGAGCGGAGGACTTTCCCCTGCTTGAAAAGGATGGAGACCTGGATTCCTTTCTGCTGGCCTTTGAGAGGACCTGCCTCCAACATCATCTGGCCCTGGATCAGTGGGCAAGGTACCTGACCCCCGTTTGAGGGGTAAGTCCCTGGAAGTTTTGGGGGACTTACCTGCCGGGGAGGAGCAGGACTACAACAGCATCAAGCGGGCCCTGATCCAGCACTACAACCTCACCCCGGAGTCATACCGCAGGAAGTTCAGGAGCCTGTAGCGGGGTTCAAAGGACACCTGGAACGACCACATGCGGGCCCTGCTGAGAGCTGCGGAGCACTGGACCTCGAGTCTAGAGCTCACCACCCGGCAGGAGGTCCAGGAACTGTTCGTCACGGAGCAGTTCTTGTGGAACTGCCCAGAGGACCTCCAGCAGTTCCTCCGTGACCGGAAACCAGAGGGGGCTTCTGCTACAGCCGCCCTGGCAGACGAGTATGCCAACAACAGGGCGCCTGAGCCGAAGAAGCCTGCCAGCAGCACCTGGAGAGGGGGTAAGCCCAATCCTGCCCCGGCCCCATATCCAGCCCCCAGATTGTAAGGGGTGTACCCCCCTGCTGCCCTCTCCAGGCCAGGAACAGAACCCAGACGTTGTCATCATTGCAACCAGCCACGACACTTTAAGGCTGCATGTCCCCAGTGCCATAAAGCCCCATCCCTGTCCCAGAAACCGTCCACTGTTTTGTGTGTGGGAGGGGGTGGTGGGAGGACCCTGGAAAATTACCAACCCGTCACCATCGGCCGCTCAGCGGTCATGGGACTGTGGGACACAGGCGCTGAACGAACCCTGGTACGTCATGAGGCGGTGTCCCCTCAAGACTAGGTGCCTGGGAAAACCCTTTCCATCTCCGGAATTGGAGGCGTTGAACCGGCGCTGCCCGTCGCCAAGGTGTAATGTATGTAGTACAGTTCATATAGCGTCTTGTGCTTGGGTGCGATGAAAATACATGAGACACAGGTTTGATATAGAAGGTCTTGTATTACTTCATACAAGTGGCAAAAATAGTCACACAGTTTGCAGATACAGAAGCAGGAGACACAGCAGGCCAGAGTAACTTAAGCTCAGCAATCACCTCCACAACAGGTTCAGGATCTTCTTCTCTGTTACCGTAAGTCCATGCAAACGTGGATCTTTCAAAGAGCAGGGTTCCAGAGTCCACAAGTGTTCAGAGTTCCTCAGTAGGAATAGCTGGAGTACATAGTCCAAGGCTTCCAGGAGTCAGGTCACAGGTTCACTGCAGGCTAGATTCTGAAGCACTGATTGCTCAGCTGTGGCTGCTTAAGAAGCAAGAGGGAGAGAATCAGGGCGGGAACATGAAAGCTGAAAACTCCATATTGACTGAGGGCAAGATAGCTGCAGCAAGACAGAAAGCAAAATGGCTGACGGAAAACTGAGTTTCAAGAACATGTACAAAGAACCTTACATTACTCCCCCCTTAGGGACAACCTCCGGATGGCCTCAGACCAGGCTTGTCTGGGTACCTCTGATGAAACTGGCGGAGCAAACGAGGAGCATTAACGTTATTGACTGGTTCCCATGAGTTGTCCTCCACTGGGTAGCCCTGCCATTTAATCAAATATTGTAACTGATTTCTGTATAACCTGGAATCTAGAATTCTTTCCACCACAAATTCTTCCTGACCATCGACTAGCACTGGGTCAGGGCAAGGAGAAGAACGTCCAGGAAACGTATTGGGTGTTGCAGCCTTTAGTAGGGATACATGAAAGACAGGGTGGATTCTCATAGTTCTAGGCAATTGAAGACGACAAGCAACGGCACTTATAATTTTACTGATTTTATAGGGTCCAATGTACTTATGTCCCAACTTAGACGATGGAATCCTTAACTTAAGATTTCTGGTTGACAGCCAGACCAGGTCTCCTACCTTGAAAGCTGGTGCAGGTTTACGAAATTTATCTGCTGCTTTCTTGTACCTTTCCTGAGCCAATTCCAGATTCTCCTTTAGAAGATCCATATTCTTCTGTAAAGACGTGATTCTTTCGGCCACTGCTGGTAAAGGCGTTTCTATGGGAAATCGTGGAAGAATGTTAGGATGATAACCTAGATTGGAGTAAAAAGGAGACTGCTTAGTGGAGGCGCTCTGAGAGTTGTTATAAGAGAACTCAGCCAATGGAAGTAGATCCACCCAATCATCCTGTAGGTGGCAGATAAAGCAGCGGAGATACTGCTCCAGAGTTTGATTGGTTCGTTCGGTCTGTCCATTAGTCTGGGGATGAAAAGCAGAAGAAAGGTTTACTTTAATGTCCAATGCTGCACAGAAATTTTGCCAAAACCTTGAAGTGAATTGCACCCCTCGATCCGAAATAACCTCATCCGGTACTCCATGTAAGCGAAACACATCTTTAATCATCAAATCTGATGTCTGTTTTGCAGTGGGTAAGCCGACACAAGGAATAAAATGAGCTGCCTTTGTTAAACGATCAACCACCACTAGAATGGTGTTTTTCCCTTGAGAGGTTGGTAACTCCACAATGAAGTCCATAGAAATGGATCCCCACGGGCGGGACGGGGTGAGAAGAGGTTGTAACAGACCAGTTGGTGAGGAGCGAGGTGTTTTGCATCTTGCACAGACTTCACATGAAGTGACATAGTTTAAAACATCCTTCCTGCAAGTGGGCCACCAAAAGAAACGAGAAAGAAATTCCTGTGTCTTTAGAATTCCTCTATGCCCAGCTATCTTGGAATCGTGAATGAGTTGCAATACTCTCAATCTGACTGTTTCAGGAATATACAGACGTTGTCCCAGAATCCACACACCATTCTTAAAGACAAGACTTACGTCCCTTGGGGGTTGTGCCAACAAGGAATCCGCATGGTATGCTTCCTTGATGTCCTTAAGTAGGTCTTGATTATGAATACTCCCAGGAATCTAGAGTCAGGAAGAATAGTCTTAGGAGGAGCAAGTGGACGGGTCTCTGCTGAATGAATCCTAGAGAGTGCATCAGCCTTTCCATTGCGCGATCCTGGTCTATAAGAAATGACAAAATTAAATTGGTTTAAGAAAAGATTCCAGCGAGCCTGGCGAGGAGTCAGGCACTTAGCCGACCTGATAAATTCAAGGTTACGATGGTCTGTCAGGACGACTATTTGCTGTGCAGCTCCCTGAAGAAGGTGTCTCCATTCTTTGAAGGCGGCAATAATGGCCAACAACTCTCTATTGCCCACATCGTAGTTCCTCTCAGCCGAAGACAACTGCTGGGAAAAGAAGGCACAGGGATGCAAGACATTCTTCTCACCTGTTCTCTGAGAGAGTATAGCTCCAACGGCACAATCTGAAGCATCCACCTCTATTATGAAGGCAAGTTCGGGGTTGGGATGTACCAAGATAGGTGCGGTGGTAAATTTATCTTTTAGACGAGAAAATGCTTCCTGGGCTTGGGGAGTCCAGGAGAACCTAGACTCTTTCCGGGTAAGTTGGGTGATAGGTGACACTACCTCAGAGAAATTCCTAATGAAACGTCTATAGAAATTGGCAAACCCGATGAAGCGCTGCACCTCCTTCACATTTCTAGGACTTGGCCAATCCTTGATGGCTTGGGTCTTACTTCCATCCATACTAATTCCTTGTGTAGACAGTACATACCCCAGAAATTGAATTTCGGTCCTATGGAATTCACACTTTTCAAGTTTGATGTAAAGATGGTTTTGTCTTAGACGTTCCAAGACCATTCTCACATGTCCATGATGTTCCTCTGTGGAGTTAGAAAAAATTAGAATATCATCCAAATAAATCACCACGAATGTATCTAGGAGATCCCTGAAGATGTCATTCACCAAGTGTTGGAAAGTGGCTGGGGCGGTACTCAGACCAAAAGGCATAACTAGATATTCAAAGTGTCCATAGCGTGACCTGAATGCAGTCTTCCATTCATCCCCAGGTCTAATACGGACCAAGTTATAGGCCCCACGGAGATCCAATTTAGAGAAAATTTTGGCATGCCGCACTCTCTCCAATAACTCAGGGATTAAAGGCAATGGATAACGGTTTCTAATAGTAACCTTATTGAGTTCCCTATAGTCTACGCAGGGTCTCAGAGATCCATCTTTCTTCTTCACAAAGAAGATGGGTGCACCTGCAGGAGATGAAGAGGGGCGTATGAAGCCCTTGGCTAGATTTTCGTCTATGTAATCCTTTAAAGCCTTTAGCTCAGGCCCCGCCAGGGGTAGATCTTACCAAAAGGTATCTCTGCTCCAGGCAATAATTCAATTGGACAATCATATGGACGGTGAGGGGGAAGCTGGTCAGCGTTCTTCTTGTCACATAAATCCACATAGTCCTGGTATACAGCTGGTAGTTCAGGGACTGACATGGTTCCTTTAGGAACAGAGCAAGCTGAAACTTCTGGACTCATCTGTTTCTCTGGAAAGTGTAATTCCTTGGTCTCCCAGTTAATGGTAGGGTTCTGAGCCTGCAGCCATGGTAGCCCTAGAATAATGGGAAAGTGGGGAGAAGAGATAAGCATAAAGGACAGTTTCTCTTGATGATCTTTACCCATAAGGACCCTTAAAGGCTCTGTTTCCTGATCCACTGGTCCAGAGGTCAGCAGGGAGCCATCCACAGTTTCCATCTGTACTGGAGTAGCCTTCTTCACTGAACGTATCCCCTGTTTCAGAGCAAAGGAGACATCCATAAAATTCCCACTTGCCCCTGAGTCGATCATAGCAGAGCTAGACACCCAGACTGAGTTAACCCAGAGTTTGATGGAAAGGAAGCAATGAGAATTGTTTTTCCTACAACTCAGCTGGGACACAGCTGAGTAAACTTGAAAAATTGCAGCGTTTACACAGTCATCGTCCTCAGAAGTAACGGAGTTTAAGTCCGAGAAATCAAGATCTGTTGCTGCAGATCTCTCTGGAGCCTGAGGCTCGGACCTGACAGATCTCCTCTCGCAACACTCACAGTGAATGAGTGCTGCAGTAGTCTTACGAGAACGGCTGGGGCAGTTTATAATGAAGTGCCCTGACTTACCACAATAGAAACATAGATTTTCCTTAAAACGATGTTCCTTGCGTGCATCACTAACCCGTCTTTGTAAAGAGTCTACCTGCATGGGTTCAGGTTCAGGTTCCCGTGTGATCCTACTCAAAGATTCCTTAGCTGGGGAGGAAAGGTTAGTGCGATTGCTTTCGAACCATCTCTCTTGCCTGCGTTCAGTCAGGCGAGCATCAATACGGATGCAGAAGTTAATAAAGTCACCTAACGCAGTGGGAGGGTCGGCACGAGCAAGTTCATCCTTAATTAGTGGAGACAACCCCTTTCGAAAAATAGATTTTTTGGCGGAACTGTCCCAGGTGGTATCAAGGGCCCATCTCCTGAAATCCAAGGCATATTCGGCTACCGAGTGCTTACCTTGGCGCAAAGTTAACATGGCTGCTTCAGCTGTTGCACCTCGATTGGGGTCATCAAACACCTGCCCCATGGCTGAAATGAAAGCATCAAGATGATCCAAACATTCATCCTCAGTCTCAATCAGAGGGTTTGCCCACATCAAAGCCTTGTTGGTAAGTAACATAATTATAGTAAGCACTTTAGATCGTTCAGTGGGAAATTGTGAAGCATGTGCAGAAAAAAACAGATTGCATTGGTTAATAAATCCCCTGAATTTTTCACGTTCACCGCCAAAACGAAAAGGGGGCAACTTGGGAATCCCAGAACTTGGGGCTACGGCAGGAGCCTGGACTCGCTCCTCTAGAACCTCAATCCTGGCTCTCAAATCCTGGGCAGTCTGTCCAAACACTTGCAAATTGTGATTAGTGAGGTCCTGTAGGTTTGTAAAACGGGTTTTTATAGTCTGTAAATCTGCAAGGATATTATCAGTCACTCCGCAAAGTTCCTTTATGCGGGCCTCCATTTTCCAGATCTTTTAAGACAGGAGTACTGGAAGGAGAGGAGAAAAGAAAAAAAAAAAACAATTAGTGTTTACCTGTGGTAACACTGCAAAGAGAAAAAAAAATTAAGGGAACTGCTCACCTGGAATGGTTGTGAGAAGTCACAACCACTATCATCACAGAAAGTTCAACCGGACATCTGATATCCACAGTTACAGCAGACACAAAAAGAGGGAAGAGAAAAAAAAACAATAGTGTTTACCTGTGGTAACACTGCAGAAAAAAAAACACTTAAGGGAATTGCTCACCTGGAATGGTTGTGAGAAGTCACAACCACTGTCATCACAGAAAGTACAACTGGACGTCTGATATCCACAGTTACAGCAGACACAGCCTTCCCAGACCCAGCAGACACTAACGTTTTGGCTTCAGAATCTTGTAATGTATGTAGTACAGTTCATATAGCGTCTTGTGCTTGGGTGCGATGAAAATACATGAGACACAGGTTTGATATAGAAGGTCTTGTATTACTTCATACAAGTGGCAAAAATAGTCACACAGTTTGCAGATACAGAAGCAGGAGACACAGCAGGCCAGAGTAACTTAAGCTCAGCAATCACTCTCCACAACAGGTTCAGGATCTTCTTCTCTGTTACCGTAAGTCCATGCAAACGTGGATCTTTCAAAGAGCAGGGTTCCAGAGTCCACAAGTGTTCAGAGTTCCTCAGTAGGAATAGCTGGAGTACATAGTCCAAGGCTTCCAGGAGTCAGGTCACAGGTTCACTGCAGGCTAGATTCTGAAGCACTGATTGCTCAGCTGTGGCTGCTTAAGAAGCAAGAGGGAGAGAATCAGGGCGGGAACATGAAAGCTGAAAACTCCATATTGACTGAGGGCAAGATAGCTGCAGCAAGACAGAAAGCAAAATGGCTGACGGAAAACTGAGTTTCAAGAACATGTACAAAGAACCTTACACAAGGTGTATTTGGACTGGGGCGCCAAGAGGGGGATGCGGGAGGTGGGAGTAATGCCAAATATTCCTGCAAATGTGTTGCTTGCTGACACTACACACACAGGGCTCACAGTGAGGACAGGTGAGGAGGCTGCAGGGGAGTGCTCAGAGGTGGAGGGAGAGGCTGCTATGGGCTGTATAGGGGCCCTAAGTGAATCCAGCCTGCTGAGTCTAGGGCCTCTGCAGAAGGAGGAACAGGCCATGGGGGAGGGGGCGTCCTGGGAGAGTAGCCACCAGGTAAGACCCCAGGGCAGGAGTTCCCCACATCCGGGATGCCAGGAGGCCAGGGAAGTCTGCCTGACCCGGCGACTTGGTCAGGGGATGAGGGGAAGCAGGTGCTACCCGTGGTCTCAGCAGTCGTGGCCGCTGTTACCAGGAGTGGGAGCGCCGAAGCCCAAGGAGCCAAATTTACGGGTATATATAGGCATCAATGAAGGGATATAAATGAAGGGATATAAACAGCTAGTGCAAAAACATCATTCAAAAGTAAGGGCTTAAATAGTGTGGTAACCAAAATAAGGATGGTAAAGTATGTATATATGTCTATCACTGACAAGAGAAATAAAAGTATGAATAAATCTGCTCCAAAGCCATCCAATTTTTCCCTTATGCCTGTATAACTCGCGTTTCGGCGTCTGCCTTCGTCCTGCATATGCACTCTATACCCATATAATCAGTTTAATTTTGGGCTGACATTTTTTGCACCAGCCGCCTATATCCTTTTATATATGCCTGTTTACATTTGCATCTGTGCTCTTTAGATCTTTTGTGGCATACTGATTATTATTTTGTTGCATTTGCACTTTATATTAATCTACAGTATATATATATTTGTATATATTAGCACATTTGCACTTTAATATGCAATTTTTTGACATACTGAATATATTTTGATATCATATCAATGTCATATAGGTGGTGGTGATATATATAAAGTGTAATGTATAATTCCACATGGGTTAATTAATAGTTTTGATGCCTTCAGTGTGATTCTACAATTTTCATAGTCATGAAAATACAGGAAAATCTTTGAATGAGAAGGTGTGTCCAAACTTTTGGTCTGTACTGTATGTATGAGGAAACAGTATGGGGGATGGGTGCAGACAGTATGGGGAACGAATGGGTGAATGTATGTGGACACAGTATGGGGAGTGAAGGTGATGGGATGTGTGCAGACAGAGTATGGGGAGTCGGGTATGTATGAGCAGACAGTATAGAGAGTGAGGGGGTAAATATATGAGGAGACAGTATGGTGAACAGGGGGGATGTGAGAGGAGACAGTGTGAGGAGGGAGGGGAATAGTGTGAGGTGACAGTATATTGCAGATATTTTTATTTAGGAGCATTATAATGACTCTTCTGTCTTTAAGGGCATCGTGCAGAGAGTTGGTGCAGAAGAGCGGAGAAGATGGAGGTCTGCAGAGACGGCTGTGGATGAGAAAACTCATCATAGGATCTGGACAAGATGAAGAAAAGGAGAATGACTCCAGAGACTACGTCATCTATAAGGTACCTGGATGTAAATATTATTTGTGAAATTGACTAATTCTCATGTTTTTATTTGTTAGGAGCATTAAAGGGGTTCTCCAGGTTTGTGCTGAGTCTGAAATCACATAGAATGACTGCAGACTCAGCACAAACCTGGACAACCCCTTTAATGCTCCTAACAAATAAAAACATCTTAGGATTCTCTTGTGCCGGTAATTTACATACATGCGGTTACATGCTGACTAGACGTGTGTGGCCTCACTCAATGAAAATGAACGGAGCGAGGCCGGGCACGTCTAGTCGGAATGTGGCCAGAAGTATATAAATCACATGCTTGTGCTGACATGACCGTGTACTCTTGCCACCGGTAAGGGAGAACCCTAAAAGTGTGCAGTGCATTCATTGTGAGAATTCAGAAGCTGCAATGTCAGGATTCAGCTCTGCAGGTTCCAGCAGTCGTCACATGGACACTTCACTCATATGCGATTTTCATACTTATGGTCCTGTGACAACGAGCTTCTCTTCCTGCTTCTCTCAGATTTTTCACTGAACATTGAGAGCATTAGGGAGAGCAGCTCGTCGGTACATGACTAAGTGTGCATATCGCATGTGTGTGTGTGTGTGGGGGGGGGCGCCGAACTGAATTCTTGCCCCGGGTGCCAGAAAGCCTAGATACACCTCTGGTGCCACCCACAGAGAGGGAAATGTCAAATTTAGGGAGGTTAGTAGACGGCGGGAGCAGAAGAAGTTTAGTTTTGGAGAGGTTGAGTTTCAGATAGAGAGCGGACATGATGTTGGAGACTGCGGACAGACAGTCGGTGGCGTTCTGTAGTACAGCGGGGGTAAGGTCGGGGGATGACATGTATAGTTGTGTGTCATCAGCATAAAGATGGTACTGAAAGCCAAATCTGATGATGGTCTGTCCAATTGGGGCCGCGTAGAGCGAGAAGAGAAGGGGGCCAAGGACTGAGCCCTGGGGTACCCCGACAGCGAGAGGAAGAGGAGATGACGTGGAGCCAGAGATCAAAACACTGAAGGAGCGGTCAGAAATATAGGCAGAGAACCAGGAGAGAACAGTGTCCTTAATGCCTAGAGACTGGAGCCTAGACAGTAGGAGACGGTGGTCAACTGTGTCGAAAGCTGCAGAAAGGTCGAGAAGAATGAGCAGAGAGTGGTCACCGTTACGTTTTGCTGTCAGAAGGTCATTGGTCACTTTGATGAGTGCAGTTTCAGTCGAATGTAGGGGGCGGAAGCCGGACTGTGAAGGGTCTCAGAATGGAGTGAGTGGAGAGGTAACGGGTAAAGCGGGAGTAGACTAGGTGCTCCAAAAGTTTAGAGAATAAATAATAAATTTGTTCTAAATTGAACATAGGACCTTGTTTCGGGTTTTTTCTCTGTTATGTTCTAAGTTTCCGATTTGTCCATTTTGCATTATCCATTGGTGCACTGAAATTTTGAATTTAGGATTAATTTTTAATCTGATTAATTGAATTTATTTATTTTTTGTGCACCTTGCCTTGGAATTGAGTTGGATTTTATATTTCCAAGCTAAGTACAGTTTACTGTCCACATCAAGGTTTACTCATTTCCGCATTTGTTCTATGTGCTCTTTACACCTAACCTCTGCAATCAAGGTAGAACATCTCTTTAAGCATATAGTTAACTATTTCCTTGCTACAAGTTCCAGTTTGCATACATCAATGTTATTAATTATCAATTGCCTTGTACCACTCGGCATTTACTTTTCTGTTACATTGCTGCTATAAACTATTGCCCCGCCATTACTCGGTTACTCCTGTCTTTTACCACTGCTCTGCCAAAATATGTTAGACTGCATTTCTGTGATTTACTGCTTTCCTACCAAAAGTTACCATTTTCTTATACTTCTACTGTTGCTCGCATTTGGCTTTGGTTCATCTGTGGTACCTGCTTTGGTTGACAGTCTGCCATCCTGTATACCCTTGGGTCCTACTTTTTGCTAGTTCACATATCTTTTGTCTAGACTCGCCCTGCTGAACTGTTGCTTCTGGTTGAGCTGCCCACCCACACCTATGGCTTAGAGAATTAAGAGCACCATGTGAACTCATAACAGTAGCTAAATATCCTAATCAAGGTAAAGTGGCTTGATAGCATCAGGATACCTAACACAAGAATCATATTGCCTGCCTCATACTCAGCCACACACGCACTAACCTAGACCTTGGATTAACCCCTTTACACGCAAGGATGGTTTGCATGTTAATGACCAGGCCAATTTTTACAATTCTGACCACTGTCCCTTTATGACGTAATAACTTTGGAACGCTTCCATGGATCCCGGTGATTGTGACAATGTTTTCTAGTGACATATTGTACTTCATGATAGTGGTAAAATTTCTTTGATATGACTTGCGTTTATTTGTGAAAAAAAATGGAAATTTGTCAAAATTTTGAAAATTTCGCAATTTTCCAAATTTGAATTTTCATGCCCCTAAATCACAGAGATATGTCACATAAAATACTTAATAAGTAACATTTCCCACATATTTACTTTACATCAGCACAATTTTGGAACCAAATTTTTTTTGTCAGGAAGTTATAAGGGTTAAAAATTAAACAGCGATTTCTCATTTTTACAACACCATTTTTTTTTAGGAACCACATCACATTTGAAGTCACTTTGAGGGATCTATATCATAGAAAATACCCAAAAGTGACACCATTCTAAAAAATGCACCCCTCAGGGTGCTCAAAACCACATTCAAGAAGTTTAGCCCTTCAGGTGCTTCACAGGAATTTTTGGAATGTCTAAAAAAAATGAACATTTAACTTTTTTTCACAAAAAATTTACTTCAGATCCAATTTGTTTTATTTTACCAAGGGTAACAGGAGAAATTGGACCCTAAAAGTTGTACAATTTGTCCTGAGTACACTGATCCCAATATATGCAGGTAAACCACTGTTTGAATGCATGGCAGACCTAAGAAGGGGAGGAGCGCCATTTGACTTTTCAGTGCAAAATTGGCTGATGTGCCTAAACAGTGGAAACCCCCCACAAGTGATACCAATTTGGAAAGTAGACCCCATAAGGAACTTATCTAGATGTATGGTGAGCACTTTGAACCCCCAAGTGCTTCACAGAAGTTTATAATGTAGAGTAAAAATAAAAAATCATATTTTTTCACGAAAATGATATTTTAACCCCCAATTTTTTATTTTCCCTAGGGTAACAGGAGCAAGTGGACCCAAAAAGTTGTTGTTCAATTTGTCCTGAGTATGCTGATGCCCCATATGTGGGGGTAAACCACTGTTTGGGCACATGGCAGAGCTGGGAAGGGAAGGAGCACCGTTTGACTTTTTCAACGTAGAATTGGCTAGAATTGAGATCAGACACAATGTCGCGTTTGGAGAGCCCCTGATGTGCCTAAATAGTGAAAAAACCCCAATTCTAACTTCAATCCTAACACCAAACACACCCCTAACCCTAATCCCAACCATAACCCTAACTCACCGCTAACCCTAATCCCAACCCTAACCCTAATCCCAACCGTAACCATATTCCAAACTCTAACCCAAACACTAGCCCCAACCCTAACCCTAACTTTAGCCCCAACCCTAACCCTAACTTTAGCCCAACTCTAACCCTAATGGGAAAATGGAAATACATTTTTTATTTTATTATTTTTCCCTAACTAAGGGGGTGATAAAGGGGGTTTGATTTACTTTTTTTTTATTTTGATCATTGTGATAGGGTCTATCACAGTGATCAAAACCCATTATAGCATGTTTTTATGTTTGGCAGCTGTCACACACTAAAAGATGCTTTTTATTGCAAAAAATAGCTTTTGCATCACCACATTTTGAGAGCTATAATTTTTCCATATTTTGGCCCACAGAGTCATATGAGGTCTTGTTTTTTGCGGGACGAGTTGATGTTTTTATTGGTACCATTTTCGGGCACATGACATTTTTTGATCACTTTCTATTCCGATTTTTGGGAGACAGAATGAGCACAAACCAGCAATTTATAAATTTCTTTTTGGTTGGCGTTTGGTAAAATTGATAAGGCAGTTTTATTCTATGGGTCAGTATGATTACAGCGATACCTCATTTATATTTTTTTATGTTTTGGCGCTTTTATATATATAAACTATTTTCTAGAAAAAATAATTGTTTTTGCATCACTTTATTCTGACAGCTATAACTTTTTTATTTTTTCACTTTTGACGCTGTATGGCGACTCGTTTTTTGCAGGGCAACATGACGTTTTCAGCGGTACCATGTTTATTTCACTTTTTGTTGGGCGGTATGATAATAAAGCATTGCTTTTTGCCTTGTTTATTTTTATGTTGTTCACTAAAGGGGTTAACGAGTGGGACAATTTTATAGGTCGGGTCATTACGGACGCGGCGATACCAAATATGTGTACTTTTATTGTTTAGATTTTTTTTATTCAACTATTTATTTAGTGATAGACTAAATATTGATTTTTTAATTTTTTTAATATTTTTACAATTATTTAAATTTTTTTTTATTTCATTCTAAGTTTTACACTTTGTTCCACTATGGGACAATCATTTTTTGCAGCCTGATCGCCTCTGCATGCTATAGAAGCTGTCAGTGCTGCATGTTGTGCGCACTGACCTGAGAGACTTCCTGATCAAGCACTTCGCATGACTGGAAGTTTCTCAGCTTTGGAGACGACATCGGGTCTCCATGGCATCGATCGGGACCCCGCGTCACGCCGCGGGGTCTCTGATCCAAAGGCAGAGGGGCTGTCAGCCCTTTGCTTGCTCCCGGAACGCTGCAATCTTGTTTGATCGCAGTGTTCCGGGGTTAAAGTTATAGGAGCGGTCTGTGACAACTCCTGGCACAAAAGAACAATGAACTTAATTTTTGGAGACATGTCCTGTGGTCTGATTAAACTAAAATTGAACTTTTTGGGCATAATGACCATCGTTATGTTTGGAGGTAAAATGGAGAAGCTTGGAAGCCTATGAACACCATCCCAGCTGTGAAACACGGTGGTGGCAGCAACATGTTGTGGGGTTGTTTTGCTGCAGGAGGAATCGGTGCACTTCACAAAATAGATGGCATCATGAGAAAAGAAGATTGTGGCAATACTGAAGAAACATCTCAAGACATCAGGAGGAATGGGCCCAAATTCTGACCAACTATTGTGAGAAGCTTGTGGAAGGATATCCCAAACGTTTGATCCAAGTCCTTCTTTTTAAGGATAATAGTATCAAATGCTAATGAAATGTATGTAAACTTTTGACTTTGCAGTAAATAATAAAAATGCCTTAAAACATTCTCTCTCATTATTCTGGCATTTGGCAAATATTAATAATTATGGTAATGGTAATTGACCCGAAACGGGAAAGATTTATTCTGATTTAATGTCAGATAATGAGAAACACATGCATATGTGTCTTTTTATATTGTGTAGGTAAACTTCTAGTTTTAACTGTATGTATTGATAGAAAAACTTCTGCACTCAAAGGATATGATTCGTAAAAATATTTTTAATCACATGACCCCCTTTTTTGGGTCTTGTGTTTAAAATATTCTTTACGAATCATATCGTTTGAGTGCCAAAGTTTTTCTATCAATACTTGTTTATTGGATACTTCTGAGCTCCTTTACATACACATTTCATGAGTATGGGTCTTTTTATTTAGTCTATGTAAACTTCTAGTTTCAAATGTATATACAGTATTTATTTGTATACATGAACTTTTCCACCTTTTTTCATGTTACACCCACAAACTTAAATGAATTTTATTGAGATTTTATGTGATATATCAAAAAAAGTAGCAAGTATTTGTGAAGTGTAAAACAAATTTTATATATAGTTTTCTAAATATTTAACCCCTTCACCCCCAAGGGTGGTTTGCACGTTAATGACCGGGCCAATTTTTACAATTCTGACCACTGTTCTTTATGAGGTTATAACTCTGGAACACTTCAACGGATCTTCGCGATTCTGAGATTGTTTTCTCGTGACATATTGTACTTCACGTTAGAAGTAAAATTTCTTCGATATAACTTGCGTTTATTTTTGAAAAAAACGCAAATATGGCGAAAATTTTTAAAATTTTGCAATTTTCAAACTTTGAATTTTTATTCCCTTAAAACAGAGAAATATGTCGCACAAAATAGTTAATAAATAACATTTCCCACATGTCTACTTTACATCAGCACAATTTTGGAACCAAAATTTTTTTTTGTTAGGAAGTTATAAGGGTTAAAAGTTGACCAGCGATTTCTCATTTTTACAACAAAATTTACAAAGCCATTTTTTTTAGGGACCACCTCTCATTTGAAGTCACTTTGAGGGGTCTATATGGCAGAAAATACCCAAAAGTGACACCATTCTAAAAACTGCACCCCTCAAGGTACTCAAAACCACATTCAAGAAGATTATTAACCCTTCAGGTGCTTCACAGGAACTAAAGCAACGTGGAAGGAAAAAATGAATATTTAACTTTTTAGCCACAAAAATGATCTTTTACAAACTTTTTTTTTATTTTCACAAGGGTAAAAGGAGAAAATGGGCAGATAAGGTTGTTATGCAATTTCTCATGAGTACGCCAATACCCAATATGTGGGGGAAAACCACTGTTTGGGCACACGGCAGAGCTCGTAAGGGAAGGAGCGCCGTTTGACTTTTTCAAACTAAAATTGGCTGGAATTGAGATTGGACGCCATGTCGTGTTTGGAGAGCCCCTGATGCGCCTAAACAGTGGAAACCCCCACAAGTGACACCATTTTGGAAACTAGACCCCCTAAGGTACTTATCTAGATCTGTTGTGAGCACTTTGAACTCCCAAGTGTTTCACAAAAGCTTATAATGCCTGGGTGTGAAAAAAAAAAAAACAATTTTCCACAAAAAAGATTTTTTAGTCCCAAATTTTTGAATTTTCCCAAGGAAATTGGACCCCAAAAGTTGTTGTCCAATTTGTCCTGAGTACGCTGATACCCCATATGTGGGGGGGGGGAACTGTTTGGGTGCACGGCAGGGCTTTGGAAAGGAAGTAGTAACGTTTTGGAATGCAGACGTTGATGGGGGTCATGTTCCGTTTGCAGTGCCCCAGATGAGCCTAAACAGTGGAAACCCCCCACAAGTGACCCCATTTTGGAAACTATACCCCCTAAGGAACTTATCTAGATCTTTGGTGAGCACTTTGAACCCCCAAGTGCTTCACACAAGTTTATAATGCCCGGGCATGAAAATAAAAAATCCTATTTTTTTCCCACAAAAATTATATTTTAGTCACTAATTTTTTATTTTCTCAAGGGTAACAGGAGAAATTGGACCACATAAGTTGTTGTCCAATTTGTCCTGAGTACGCTGATACCCCATATGTGGGTGGGAACCACTGTTTGGGCGCACGGCAGAGCTCGGAATGGAAGGAGCACCATTTGACTTTTTCCAACCAAAATTGGCTGGAATTGAGATTGGATGCCATGTTGCATTTGGAGAGCCCCTGATGTGCCTAAACAGTGGAAACCCCCACAAATGACCCCATTTTGGAAACTAGACCCCCTAAGGAACTTTTCTAGATCTTTGGTGAGCAATTTGAACCCCCAAGTGCTTCACACAAGTTTATAACGTAGAGCCGTAAAATTTAAAAATCATATTTTTTCCACAAAAATGATCTTTTCACCCCAATTTTTATTTTTCCAAGGGTAACAAGACTCCAAAAGTTATTGTGCAATTTGTCCTGAGTGTGCTGATACCCCATATGTGGGGGTAAACCACTGTTTGGGTGCATGGCAGAGTTTGGAAGGGAAGGAGCGCCGTCTGACTTTTTCAACGCAGAATTGGCTGGACGCCATGTCGTGTTTGGAGAGCTCCTGATCTGCCTAAACAGTGGAAACCCCCATAAATGATGCCATTTTGGAAACTAGACCCCTCAAGGAACTTATCTAGATGTGTGGTGAGAACTTTTAACCCCCAGGTGTTTCACTAAAGTTTATAACGTACAGCCGTAAAATAAAAAATCTTTTTTTTTTTTTACAAAAATGATTTTTTTCGTCCCCAATATTTTATTTTCACAAGGGTAACAGAAGAAATTGGAACCCAAAAGTTGTTGTCCAATTTGTCCTGAGTACGCTGATACCCAATATGTGGGAGAAAACTACTGTATGGGCGCACGTCAGGGCTCGGAAGGGAAGTAGTGACGTTTTGGATTGCAGACTTTGATGGAATGGTCTGGGGGCGTCATGTCACATTTGGAGAGCCCCTGATGCACCTATACAGTGGAAACCCCCACAAGTGACCCCATTTTGGCAAATAGACCCCACAAGGAACTTATCTAGATGTGTGGTGAGCACTTTGAACCCCGAAGTGCTTCACAGAAGTTTATAACGTACAGCCGTAAAAATAAAAAATCTTTTTTTTTTACAAAAATGATTTTTTTCGCCCCCAATATTTTATTTTCACAAGGGTAACAGAAGAAATTGGAACCCAAAAGTTGTTGTCCAATTTGTCCTGAGTACGCTGATACCCAATATGTGGGAGAAAACTACTGTATGGGCGCACGTCAGGGCTCGGAAGGGAAGTAGTGACGTTTTGGATTGCAGACTTTGATGAATGGTCTGGGGGCGTCATGTCGCATTTGGAGAGCCCCTGATGCGCCTAAACAGTGGAAACCCCCCACAAGTGACCCCATTTTGGAAAATAGACCCCACAAGGAACTTGTCTAGATGTGTGGTGAGCACTTTGAACCCCAAAGTGCTTCACAGAAGTTTATAACGCACAGCCGTAAAAATAAAAAATCCTTTTTTTTTTTTGCAAAAATGATTTTTTTGCCCCAATATTTTATTTTTACAAGGGTAACAGGAGAAATTGGACCCCAAAAGTTGTTGTCCAATTTGTCCTGAGTACGCTGATATCCAATATGTGGGAGAAAACTACTGTATGGGTACACGTCGGGGCTCGGAAGGGAAGTAGTGACGTTTTGGATTGCAGACTTTGATGGAATGGTCTGGGGGCGTCATGTCGCATTTGGAGAGCCCCTGATGCGCCTAAACAGTGGAAATCCCCAACAAGTGACCCCATTTTGGAAAATAGACCCCACAAGGAACTTATCTAGATGTGTGGTGAGCGCTATGAAGCCCCAAGTGCTTCACAGAAGTTTATAATGTACAGCCGTAAAAACAAAAAAATATTTTTTTTTGTACAAAAATGATATTTTCGCCCCCAGTTTTTATTTTCCCAAGGGTAGCAGAAGAAATAGGACAAATTGCACAATAACTCTTGGGGTCCAGAGTACGCTGATACCCCATATGTGGGGATAAACTACTGTTTGGACGCATGGCAGAGCTGAGAAGTGAAGGAGCACCGTTTGACTTTTTCAACGCAGAATTGGCTGGAATTGAGATCAGACGCCATGTCACATTTGGAGAGCCCCTGATGTGCCTAAACAGCGGAAACCCCCAATTCTAACTCCAACCCTAACCCCAACACACCCCTAACCCTAGTCCCAACCCTAACCACAAACCTAACCCTAACACACCCCTAATCCCAACCCTAACCCTAATCCTAACTTTAGCGCCAACCCTAACCCTAACTTTAGCCGCAACCCTAACCCTAACCCTAATGGGAAAATGGAAATAAATACTTTTTTTAAATTTTATTATTTTTCCCTTACTAAGGCGGTGATAAAGGGGGGTTTGATTTACTATTTATAGCGGGTTTTTATGATTGGCAGCTGTCACGCTAAAAGACGCTTTTTATTGCAAAAATAGTTTTTGCATCATCACATTTTGAGAGCTATAATTTTTGCATATTTTGGCCCACAGAGTCATGTGAGGTCTTATTTTTTGCGGGACGAGTTGACGTTTTTATTGGTACCATTTTTGAGCACGTGACGTTTTTTGATCGCTTTTTATTTCGATTTTTGGGAGGTTAGAATGAACAAAAATCAGCAATTCATGAATTTCTTTTGGGGGAGGCGTTTATACCGTTCCGCGTGTGGTAAAATTGATAAAGCAGTTTTATTCTTCGGGTCAGTACGATTATGACGATACCTCATTTATATCATTTTTTCATGTTTTGGCGCTTTTATAGAATAAAAACAATTTTATATAAAAAATAATTATTTTTGCATCGCTTTATTCTGCGAGCTATAACTTTTTAATTTTTTCGCTGATGATGCTTTATGATGGCTCGTTTTTTGCGGGACAAGATGACGTTTTCAGCGGTACCATGTTTTTTATATTGGTCTTTTTGATCGCGCGTTATTCCACTTTTTGTTCGGCGGTATGATGATAAAGCATTGATTTTTTGCTACGTTTTTTTTTATTTTTTTTTAAGGGGTTCACTAAAGGGGTTAACTAGTGGGACAATTTTATAGGGGGGTCGTTACGGACGCGGCAATACCAAATATGTGTACTTTTATTGTTTTTTTTTTTTTATTTACAGGAAGAAGTGAATTTATTGGGGAATATATATATTTTTTTTTATCTATTTTGGATTTTTTTTTTACACATGTTTATTTTTACTTTTTTAACTTTTTTACTTTGTCCCAGGGTGGGACATCACAGTATTTTATCAGATCGCTGGTGTGACAGTGTGCACAGCACTCTGTCACACCAGCGATCGCACAGGCATAGATGCAGGCTTCTCAGTGCCTGCTCTCGGCAGGCACTGAGGTAGCCGCCTCCCTCCAGGACCCCGGCGCCATCTTGGATCCGGGTCCTGGGAGGGAGGAAACCCTCAGAACAGCGCGATCACATCGCGCTGCTCTGAGGGTCTCAGGGGGGCGCGCAGGGAGCCCCCACCCTGCGCGATCCTCACCTGTGCCCCCAGTACACCGCGATCATGTTTGATCGCGGTGTGCAAGGGGTTAATGTGCCGGGAGCGGTCCGTGACCGCTCCTGACACACAGTCATGGGTGTCAGCTGTGATAATCAGCTGACACCCGGCGGCGATTAGCTGCGCTCCCCTCAGGAGCGCAGCTGATCGCCTATGACGTACTATCCCGTCCCCGGTCATACGGGCCCAGGTACCATGGACGGGATAGTACGTCCGATGGCAGTAAGGGGTTAAAAAATATAAATCTGAAAATTGTAACGTGCATTTGCATTCAGCCACTGATTTAATATTTTGTAGGACCATCTTTTGTTGTTGCAATTACTTCTGCAAGTCTTTTGGGGTATGTTTCTACTAGCTTTGCAAAACTAGAGGCTGGAAATTTTGCCCATTCTTCTCTGCCAACTAGCTCTAGCTCAGTAGGATTGGATGGAGAGTGTCTGTGAACAGCAATTTTCAAGTCTTGCCACAGATTCTCAATAGGATTTAGGACTGGGCCATTCAAACAGCTGAATATGCTTTGATGTAAACCATTCCATTGTAACTCTGGCAGTATGTTTAGGGTCCTTATCTTATGCTCAAATCTCAAGTCTTTTTAACAGATTTCCTCCTGTTTAGCTCCATCCATCTTCCCATCAACTCTGGCTAGCATCCCTGTACTTGCTGAAGAAAAACAACCCCACGACATGCTGCTGTCACCACCATGTTTAAAGATGGTGTTTACAGGGTAGTGTGCAGTGTTAGCTTTACACCACACATAGCGTTCTGCATTTAGCCAAAAAGGTCTACATTGCTCTCATCTGACAACAGCACCTTCTTCCATTTGAGCTGTGGATATCTGCAGCTCCTCCAGAGTGACCATGAGCCTCGTGAATGTTTCTCTAAGTACCACTTACCTTGCTTGGGATGTCAGTTCAGATAGATGGCCATGTCTTGGTAGGTTTGCAGTCATGCCATACGCCTTCCATTTTAGGATTGAACAGTGCTTCGTAAGATGTTCAGAGCTTTGGCTATTTTTTTTATAACTTAACACTGTTTTTTCTTCCCCACAACTTTATCCCTTACATGTCTGGTGTGTTCCTTGGTTTTGAGGATGCTGTTTGATACCTAATAATTTACAAACAAACCTCTGAGGCCTACACAAAACAGCTGTAGTCATACTGGGGATAAATTACATTGAGGTATAATTAATGTACAAATTATTTGACTTCTGAAAGCAATTAGTCACTCAGGAATTTATTTAGTTGACTGTATCATAGTACATCATAATACAATATAATTTTAAAATAATTAGAAAAACATGTATAATTTACCTTACACTTCACAAATGCTTAATACTTTGTGTCAGTATATCACATAAAATCCCAATAAAATTAATTTAAGTTTGTGGGTGTAACGTGAAAAAAGGTGGAAAGTTCACAGGATATGAATACTTTTTCATGGCACTGTAAATGGTGGTTATACATAGTCAAAAGGGTTAACGTGTCATGAATTAGGTAATATATTCTAATTATACAATGCCTACAAAACCTCCCACCTCTTAATCTATTGAGGCGCCCCAGGGTATAACTGTATTACTTTATAATAAATGACATGCAATATATGTTTCAAACATTCTCTGTTAAAGTCAATGGGTTAATAGAAAAATGTGCACTTCAGGAAGAGAGGTGATGTGTCTGCAAACAAAAAACATTAGCAAATCCGGTGAAAAAAGAACTAGACTGACGTAATAGTGATAATGATTGTATACAGATAAGGTATAAAAGTAAGAATCCGTACCATAGACAGCTTAGGCAAAAGGGAAAAAGGGATCCACTGGACCTACACCATGCTGATCAGTCGGCTGCCACTCGTCTATGTCTCCTTGTCCCTATTAATGCTGCTAGTGTGCAGCGAGGAGACAGTTGGGGTCAGATCAGCAGAAATCTCTGACAATAATAGCCAGGAAGAAAAGGAGCTGGTAAGATTTCCAATTCTATTTTAACTACTGTATATAGTGAAGGAGCTTGTATAATCCTGTGTGTCTGGGTAGTCCGCTTTGGTAAGCTTATTATTATTACTTGGGCCCTGGAAACATCATGTTATGGTCCTCTGCTTGGCATATATACTGGGAAAGGTTCCAGTCATATTATGCCAAGTGTATGCATACAGCTGCCTTCACCAAACAAAGAGTTCGTTCTGCCTCCGTTTGGCTGCTATATGTTAGTATAATTTATTTTTTGTTCAATTACACTTCCTTACAAATAAAGTAGGAATTTGTGATGAGTGAACGTGCTCGGATAACGTCTTATCTGTTCACGCTCGGGTGTTGTCCGAGTGTCCTGGGCGTGCTCGTATATTATGTCTGAGTCCCCGCACCTGCATGATTTACAGCTGTTAGCAGCAACACATGTGGGGATTGTGTAACAAACAGGCAATCCCCATATGTGTCGAGGCTGTCTAACAGCCACAAATCATGCAGGTGCGGGGACTTGAAACTAATATACGAGCACTACCAGATGCTCAGATAATGGAACAAGTCTACCATATGGTATATATTCCTTTTTGTGATGGAAGCCTATAGGTAGTGTTAATTTTGAACTGCATGTCTATAAAGTGCAATGTGTTGCAGCCCACCATTGAAGGACTATGTCGCAGGAAACTTCTCCTAGCTTATACTGTACAGTATATCGAAAGGAGACTTACAACGTGATGTGAATAGGGTTTTAGTGATCTGCAACTTCACAATTCCCAAATTTATAATATATATCTAAAGGAGATGTTTTGGCACTTCTGTGTCCCCACTGAAGAGGAAAGAATACCAGGATGTGACGACAGCACATCCTTTATCACCTGACATAAAACCACATGAGAAAAGCAGGCTTTTTTAAATCTATAAATCATGTAGTGCCACGAGTTAGGCAAAGAAAAAGTAATTTATTTAGGGAATGCAATTGTCAGGTCCACTTTAAAGGGATTCTCCATTTTAGCACAGGACAGCATTTCAATAGGATGCACTATAGTTGCAGATTTTGAGGGACTGACCATTGGGATCCCACTGATTGCTAGAATGAAGAAACTTCTAAGCTCTGTGTATTTTTCCTCAGTATCCCATCTAACAAAGTGCACCTCCATGATATTCACTTTAATTATTTTTTGCGAGTGTCGCTGCTGTCAGACCCCCACCGATTGCCTAGTAATGGCATATATTTGTGATAAGAATGGAAAACCCCTCTAAGAAATTATACAGCATACAAACATGTAATATACCTCATATTTTAGATAGAAGCTTTACAGGAAGTGCTGGAGAAACTCAAAAGCAAAAGGATTCTTCCTCTGGACAAAAAGCTGGGATGGGTGCCTTCGGTAAGTTGTGACTATTGCACATTGCATTTAGTAGAAGTAATAGAAATAAAGTAAATCTGGCAACTAAATATACAAAAATGTACACCCCAAAATAATTCTGTTTGTTTTTACTTTACATTTTCAATAAAGAAGAATGACAAATGACTTGGGAAACATCTTCTTACTTTAATGTTGCAGACGTAGTCTTGAAAATGCATGGCAAGAATTTATAAAATTAACCTAATATTACAAAAAAAAAAAACATTTTAAAATAACTTTCCCAAAATATATCATAAATCATACTTTAACCCCTTAGTGACAGAGCGAATTTGGTTCTAGATGACCAAGCCAATTTTTACAATTCTGACCACTGTCAATTTATGAGGTTATAACTCTGGAACGCTTCAACAGATCCCACTGATTCTGAGAATGTTTTTTCGTGACATATTGTACTTCATGTTAGTGGTAAAATTTCTTTGATATGACTTGCATTTATTTAAGAAAAAAATGGAAATTTGGCAAAAATTTAAAATTTTGCAATTTTCAAACTTTTAATTTTTGTGACCTTAAATCAGAGAGTGGTGTCACACAAAATAGTTAATAAATAACATTTACCATATGTCAACATTACATCAGCACAATTTTGAAAACTTTATTTTTGTTAGGACGTTATGAGGGTTAAAAGTTGACCAACGATTTCTCATTTTTCCAACAAAATTTACAAAACCATTTTTTAGGGACCACCTCACATTTGAAGTGAGATTGAGGGGTCAATATGACAGAAAATACTCAAAAGTGACACCGTTCTAAAAACTGCACTCCTCAAGGTGCGCAAAACCAAATTCAAGAAGTTTATTAACCCTTCAGGTGCTTCACCAGAGCTAAAGCAATGTGGAAGGAAAAAAATTAACATTTTAATTTTTCACAAAAAGTTTGCTTTGGAGCCCAACTTTTTAATTTTCACAAGGATATCAGGAGAAAATGGACCACAACATTTGTTGTTTAATTTCTCCTGAGCACACGATACCCCATATATGAGGGAAAGCCACTGTTTGGGCGCATGGCAGGGCTCAGAAGGGAGGGAGAACCGTTTGACTTTTCAAATGCAAAATTGGCTGGAATCAATGGTGGTTGCCATGTCGCATTTGGAGACCCTCTGATGTACCTAAACAGTGTAAACCCCCCAATTCTAAGTCCAACCCTTAACACAGCCCTAACCCCAATCCTAACCCCAACACACCCGTAACCCTAATCCCAACCCTAACCCCAACACCACAACTCTAACCCCAACCATAACCCTAAACCTAACTATAACCCCAACTCTAACCCTAGCCCAACCCTAACCCCAGCTATAACCCCAACTATAGCCTCAACCATAACCCTAACCCTAGCCCAACCTTAACCCTAGCTATAAGCCCAACTATAACCCCAACCATAACCCTAACCCTAGCCGCAACCCTAACCCTAGCTATACCCCAACTGTAAGCCTAACCATAACCATAACCCTAATCCTAATGGAAAAATGGAAATAAATACATTTTTATATAGCTCCACCTATTGGAAGTAGCAATCCTAAAAGTCAAGATCTATCCTTTAACGAGCCTTGCCATATAACTTAAGATAAAATCTTTTATTCTAAGCCATATGGCAAAGCTCGTTAAAGAGTCAATAATCACTTGTAGGATTGCTTCTTCCCATAGGTGGCACTAGAGTTCAAGTTTCCTCTTTGAAGAGACAATTTGCATATTTAATTTCCCAGAGGAGCATGCATGGCATACACAGTGGGGAAAATAGTATTTAGTCAGGCACCAATTGTGCAAGTTCTCCCACTTAAAAAGATGAGAGAGGCCTGTAATTGACATCATAGGTAGACCACAACAATGAGAGTCAAAATGAGAAAACAAATCCAGAAAATCACCTTCTCTGATTTGGCAAGATTTATTTTTCAAACTATGGTGGAAAATAAGTATTTGGTCATTAACAAAAGTTACTCAATATTTTGTTATATATCCTTTGTTGGCAATGACAGAGGTCAAACGTTTTCTGTAAGTCTTCACAAGGTTGACACACACTGTTGGTGGTATGTTGGTCCATTCCTCCATGCAGATCTCCTCTAGAGTAGTGATGTTTTGGGCCTGTCACTGGGTGACACGGACTTTCAGATGGGGTTGAGATCTGGAGACCGGCTAGGCCACTCCAGGACTTTCATATGCTTCTTACGAAGCCACTCCTTTGTTGCCCTTGCGGCATGCTTGGGATTATTATCATGCTGAAAGACTCATCCACGTTTCATCTTCAATGCCCTTGCTGATGGAAGGAGGTTTGCACTCAAAATCTCACGATACATGGCCCTATTCATACTTTCATGTACATGGATCCGTCATCCTGGTCCCTTTGCAGAGAAACAGCCCCAAAGCTGTTGCCAACCCCATGCTTCACAGTAGGTATGGTGTTCTTTGGATGCAACTCAGCATTCTGTCTTCTCCAAACATGATGAGTTTTGTTTCTACCAAACAGTTCTACTTTGGTTTCATCAGACCATATGACATTCTCCCAATACTCTTCTGGATAATCCAAATGCTCTCTAGCAAACTTCAGACGGGCCTGGACATGTACTGGCTTAAGCAGAGGGACACATCTGGCACTGCAGGATCTGAGTCCCTGGCGGCGTAGTGTGTTACTGATGGTAGCCTTTGTTACGGTGGTCCCAGCTCTATGCAGGTCATTCACTAGGTCCCCCCGTGTGGTTCTGATCATTTTGACCCCACGGGGTGAGATCTTGCATGGAGCCCCAGATTGAGGGAGATTATCAGTGGTCTTGTATGTCTTCCATTTTCTTATTATTGCTCCCACAGTTGATTTCATCACACCAAGCTGCTTGGCTATTGTAGATTCAGTCTTCCCAGCCTAGTGCAGGGCTACAATTTTGTTTCTGGTGTCCTTCAACAGCTCTTTGGTCTTCACCATAGTGGAGTCTGGAGTGTGACTGCTTGAGGTTGTGGACAGGTGTCTTTTATACTGATAACAAGTTCAAACAGGTGCCATTACTACAGGTAATGAGTGGAGGACAGAGGAGCCTCTTAAAGAAGAAGTTACAGGTCTGTTGCAGCCAGAAATCTTGCATGTTTTTAGGTGACCAAATACTTATTTTCCACCATAATTTGCAAAATAAATCTTGCCAAATCAGAAAGGTGATTTTCTGGATTTGTTTTCTCATTTTGACTCTTATAGTTGTGGTCTACCTTTGATGTCAATTACAGGCCTCTCTCATCTTTTTAAGTGGACTTGGAGAACTTGCACAATTGGTGGCTGAATAAAAACTATTTTTCCCCACTGTAAAGCCCCGTCACACAAAGCGAGATCGCTAGCAAGATCGATGGAGCGTCACTGATTTTGTGACGCAACAGCGACCTAGCCAGCGATCTCGCTATGTGTGACACGCAGCGACGACCAGCTCCCCTGCTGGGTATCGCTGATCGTCGCTGAATGTCCTGGACCATTTTTTCATCGTTGGTCTCCCGCTGGCCAGCGCGCATCGCTGCATGTGACAGCAGGAGACCAACGATCAGCGAGCTGCAAGCTGGTATCCAATGTACATATCGGGTAACTAAGCACCGCGCGGCACCTAGTTACCCGATATGTACCCTGGTTACCGGCTCTCAGCTTCTGCTGTAGAGAGCTGAGAGGCGGTATCTAGGGTACATATCGGGTAACTAGGTGCCGCGCGGTTCTTAGTTACCCGATATGTACATTGGATACTGGCTCTCAGCGCTCTACAGCAGAAGCTGAGAGCCGGTATCTAGGGTACATATCGGGTAACTAGGTGCTGCGTGGCGCTTAGTTACCCGCTGTTTACACTGGATACCAGCATGCTCGCTGGTTCTGATGGCTGGTGAGTCTGCCCATGTGACAGCTCACCAGCAACCACAAAGCGACGCAGCAACGATCCCTGCCAGGACGTATCGTTGTCGGGATCGCTGCTGCGTCGCTGAGTGTGACGGGACCCTAAGTCTCCTCACTCTGACATGCCAGACCTGGCTTGTCACTCTCCACAAGGAGAAATATTAACCCTTAAATCACCTTTCTCAGTTATATCACAGTTATTATATCTGCTATGGCAAAACAGTATATTATTAGGTAATGCTGTGACATCCTGTAGAATACCAAAAGATGGAACCTTTAGCTAGCTAGGATATTCCTTGAGCCATATTGCACCTAAGCCATATTAGGCTGGGTTCACATTGCGTAATGGCAGTCAGTCTAACTTATTGTGTTACAACGCCGCATTATCGCGATGTAACGCATCCGTTAGCGCACCCATAGACTGCCATAACGTAACGCATCGCTAACGCATGTCATAATCGGCATGCGTTAGCGATGTGCCTTCATGCTGTGATGGACCTTCGGACGCGGTCTGCAGCATTCGAGGGTCCGTCACTGCTTGCTCAGATGGAGCATCTGCGCTAGCGCGATCGCATAACGCGATCAAAAAGAGGCAGTTGCGTTTGCGCAGTCCGTTTAACGCATGCGTTGAACGGACTGCCCTAACGCAATGTGAACTTAGCCTTACACATGGAAATATATATCTACTTAGGTTAGGAAAATCTGTAGCACAACCTACTGGAGTGGTATTTGTACGTGTTTAGAAAAAAAGAAACATACAAGGCCTGTATCATATAATATAGGAAGCGACATTTCACGCTATCTGCATTGAAAATGGTTGTTTAAAATGACATAATTTTTGGCTAGCCCTCTTCTTTCCCTCGAGTCAAGATATTATCTGCACAAAAATTCTTTATGAGTCAGCATCAGAAAGCATATAGTGGTTCGGTATGGCATGGCCTCTCAGACAAATGACTTCTGTGAAATGGTACCCAATGACCATTCATGCCTAATCGGACATCTAAATAATTTCTGTATTGAATTTTAGGGCAAATGGAGGTATAGTAGAGATCCCTAGACACTTCTATGGGTGCTGTATTATGGACCTGAACATCTCTACAGTTGTATGGAAGCTTAAAAGGCCACTGTACTTTCAGACACCTAAGTGATTTAATTTAAAGATATAATGGCAATCCGCAATTTACTTCAACTAAAAATGATGTTGTCCTATCCCTGAGAAATCTCTCCAAAGTGCCAGCCACTATCACTGTCTATTCTCAAGTATTACCTATTTCCAGCAGCAGACACACTGAGGAAGTGCAGGCCAGTCTTTGTCCCACTGCTCCTGTTCTCCTTCGTTTATTGCAGGCAAACCATTGGACAACACCAGGAGCAATGCAGTCTGGGGAATTAAAGAAAGACATTTTCTGTACTTAAAGTGCTGGCAGAATGCTGATGAAAAGGACCACCCACTGAAAAGTAGTGAATGGCAAGAAATAAAGCAATTGGGATAGTTCCTGGATAGATAAGCCTGCCATGTGCCTCGCCAAAAGAAAGTGAAACTGTTTTTAGGTATTCAGAGCAACAAGACCTTGCTTTCCTCAGGTTTTGCATGAAAAGACACTTTAAGGCTGTGTTTCCACCGTCAGGAAACACAGCGCTTTGGATGGAGTCCACTTCGCCCAAAGCCCCGCCTTCTAGTGAACGCGCGGTGAATCCGGATGTGCTCATTGAACACATCCGGAATCACCGCAGCGCTACATAGCCCTGTGTATTTCCCTTGCGGCGACGGAGGCGTAGCCGCAAGGGAATAGGACATGCTGCGATCCATTAACGCAGGTCTGCCGCCTGCGTGTTTTTATGCATAGTAGAGACGGGATTTCTTGAAATCCCCTCCACTATGCTGTAACATCTGGACACTGCGTGTTTGATGCTGCGCCAACACACACACCTTCTCATTCAAAGATTTTTCTGTATTTTCATGGCTATGAAAATTGTAGAATCACACTGAAGGCATCAAAACTATGAATTAACACATGTGGAATTATACATTACACTTTACAAAAAAGTGTGAAACAACTGAAAATATGTCTTATGTTCTAGGTTCTTCAAAGTAGCCACCTTTTGCTTTGATTACTGCTTTGCACGCAGAAAAGGTGAACGGATGGACTCTACATGCCTGTTTCCCACCGTGAAGCATGGAGGAGGTGGTGTGATGGTGTGGGGGTGCTTTGCTGGTGACACTGCTGGGGATTTATTCAAAATTGAAGCGGCTAGCGGTCCAGCTCACCCCAAACCATTTCGATTGGGTTCAGGTCTGGTGACTGTGGAGGCCAGGTCATCTGGCGTAGCACCCCAACACTCTCCTTCTTGGTCAAATTGCCCTTACACAGTCTGGAGGTGTGTTTGGAGTCATTGTCCTGTTGAAAAATAAATGATGGTCCAACTAAACGCAAACCGGATGGAATAGCATGCTGCTGCAAGATGCTGTAGTAGCCGTGCTGGTTCACTATGCCTTCAATTTTGAATAAATCCCTAACAGTGTCACCAGCAAAGCACCCCCACACCATCACACCTCCTCCTCCATGCTTCACGGTGGGAACCAGGCATGTAGAATCCATCCGTTCACCTTTTCTGCGTGCAAAGCAGTAATCAAAGCAAAAGGTGGCTATTTTGAAGAACCTAGAATATAAGACATATTTTCAGTTGTTTCACACTTTTTTGTAAAGTGTAATGTATAATTCCACATGTGTTAATTCATAGTTTTGATGCCTTCAGTGTGATTCTACAATTTTCATAGCCATGAAAATACAGAAAAATCTTTGAATGAGAAGATGTGTCCAAACTTTTGGTCTGTACTGTATATGCTGACAAGGGACAACTAAACGCAGGGCCGGCGTCAGCACCCGGCACACCCGGGCAAGTGCCGGGGCCCTGAGCAGGCGGGGGGGCCCTCTCGCCGTCGGGCACCCCGGCGCCCATTAGCGGTGTCAGCGCCGCCACTGGGCCCCCCAGCTTGCTTAGGGCCCCGGCAGCAGCCGGCGCAATACTTACCTCTCCCCGTGCCTCCGCTGCCGCAGCTCCGAGCTCCATGGGGCGCCTGCGCCGGCGCTTCCTCTCTCACAGCAACGCCGCTGAATGACGTCATCATTCAGCGGCCGGCTGTGGCAGAGAGAGCGCGGACGCCGGACAGGTGAGGCGTGTGTGTGTGCCTGCGTGTGTGTATGTGAGAGTGCTGCCTGCGGTGCTGTATGTGTGATAGTGGGGGGGGAGGCAGTGATGGTGGTGAGGAGGCAATGATGATGATGATAATGGGGAGGCAATGATAATGGGAAGGCAATGATGATGATGATATTAATGGGGAGGCAATGATAATGATGATGATGGGGAGGCAATGATAATGGGAAGGCAATGATTATGATGATATTAATGGGGAGGCAATGATAATGGGAAGGCAATGATGATGATAATATTAATGGGGAGGCAATGATAATGATGATGATGGGGAGGCAATGATAATGGGAAGGCAATGATGATGATGATATTAATGGGGAGGCAATGATAATGATGATGATCGGGAGGCAATGATAATGGGAAGGCAATGATGATGATATTAATGGGGAGGCAATGATAATGATGATGATGGGGAGGCAATGATAATGGGAAGGCAATGATGATGATGATATTAATGGGGAGGCAATGATGATGATAGGGAGGCAATGATGATGATGATGGGCAGGCAATGATGATGAGGGGAGACAATGATGATGATAATGGGCAGGCAATGATGATGATAATGGGGAGTCTTTCCACAGCACCCTTTCCTGAGCCGTAACAGTGCAGAATGCAGCACAGTGTAGAGGAGAGCTCCATATTTTGTATGGAGCATTATATGTGGTCCAGTATTCTGTATGGAGCATTATATTGGGTCCAGTATTCTGTATGGAGCATTATATGGGGGATGGCGGGGTGACATCCTGCATTGGGTATTATATGGGTGATGAGGGGCAGACTATGTGGTGCCCATAATATTGTATGGAGGACTGTACTATCCAGTCTGTACTGTGCGCTGTGAGGATTTGGCGGTTTTTGAGCTATTGTACAATTTACAATAGGTATCAGTGATGTAATGGAAGAAGAGAAGTGTTTGGCGTTGTGCTATACCCATATTTCTCTGCAGTATCTGTGCATCATGAATCGTGGTCTGTGTTAAGGGGGCCCACTGAGACTCTTTCGCCCGGGGCCCATAAAAACCTGGAGCCGGCCCTGACTAAACGCTACGCTGCGACAATGAACTGGACGTGGTTGCAGACTGTTGTGTCTTTGCAATTGCAGGTTGAGGACTGGATGCATCAGTGCCTCCTTCCTGGACAGCAGAGTGGAAATGACGTAACACAGGGGAAGGGCCAGTGTTTTCACTGTTAGACACATATTTTGTACCCACGTGCGTATATGAGCAATATATGACGTATGCTAACAGAGGTATTATGTTGAATTTCCCTTTATAAAGGGATGTGTGGGTAAAATTTTCAAACTAGCAGCATATATATAGAGCATGTTTCATTACTTATATTATTATTCTGTGCAAGGCTGAAACATGAAGACTTGTGTGGAGCATAATAATGCATTTATGTTTCAAAATGTCCAAGTGGAGACCCAAAAAACAACACCAGGCTACCTGATACATGCTTAAAGGGACCGTGAGAAGGGCAACACAATAAAAAAAATTATAATAATAGAATATATAGAGATTGAGAGTATAAATTTGACCATTGCATAATTTGCAGGGCACACATCACCACAGATGGCGCCTGCCCTGCAAATACTTTAAGCCCAGCTGGGACTTCTATTCCCTCTGCCTTGGTTTACCCCTGGCTAATCTCAGCTAT